>JANHGN010016630.1:0-15333 GCA_024605025.1 Megaceryle maxima
GGATACAAGCGGCCCGGCCCCTCTCCTGGCCCCCTCCGCCCCCCCAGGGCCGCCTGCCCTGCCGCTGACGTCCCTCCGCCCGCGGCGCGCGGCAGCCCTTTCCCGCCCCCAGCGGCGGCGGTTGCTCGTGGCGGAGCATGGCTCCCCCCGCGCCTCAGGCGCTGCCTCTTCTTCTCTTCTTCCTCCTCTCCCTCTACCTCGCCGCCGCCTCCAAGCTCAACATCCCCAAGGTGCTGCTCCCCTTCACCCGCGGCACCCGCGTCAACTTCACGCTGGAGGCCAGCGAGGGTTGCTACCGATGGTGAGTTGCAGGTGCCGGCCGTCCTTTGTCCGCCGTTTCTCCCCTCCCGCCGCCTCCCCGAGGCACCTGCGGTGGTTTCCTCAGCCCTCAGCGGGAAAAGGCGACCCGGCGGGGCCTTATCGTTCGCCGCCGAGCCGTTCTCCGGAGGGAGCCAGCACCTCCAGGCCTCCCCTCGCCGGTTTCACGTTACTTCGGGTGTTTTTTCAGAGTTACCCAGTACAGTGAGGGCAGAAATGGAGATAATCCCTTAGGGGAAAGCCTGGGTTTTACAAACCATCGCTGTTTTTTCTCTGCAGTGGGGGTTAAACCCACTGGAGAGGGGCCCTGGTTGGAGGCCCCAGGGCTGAAAAGACCCTGAGGGGAAGGTCCCTGCCATTGGAGAGTTTCCCGCCATGACCAGTGCCTAGCTTCTGCCTCACACCCCATGTATGCCCACCCTGCCACCCCCTGTACCCCATAGCTGCCCACTTCCACGCTCCTAGGTAGGCACACCCTGCCTCCACGCTCGCCCAGTGTGCTTGCCCTGCCACCCACACTGCCACCACAACCCCCTCACTGCCACTCTGCACATGGTTGCCCTGCAGCTCCATGCGTGTGAGGGCAGCACCCAGGGCTTATGCTTATGCTACTGGTGTAGAAATACCCCTTCTCTTTCTGTGTCAGTAATGAATGACTGATGGCTTTGAGCATGGGGTATGGACCGAAGGAAGAAGGGAGCACTTAGCTGAGGTTAGAGCCTCTTGGTGCTGCTGTAATGTAGGCAACACCCCAAACATGTCACCTGCATTAGACAAAGTACAAATTTAAAAGATTGTATCTTTCTAGGCTTTCTTTTGGAGGCCTGTGAGTTGGGCCTGAGGAGGCAAGTCTGGGCTGTGTTGAACATCAGGAGCTAAAGGCAAATACCTCGGTGTTTGCAAATTCAGAAACTGTGTCACAGTCTCATGTTAAACAAGTGTTACCAAATCCTTATCCTTCCTTTAATGTACCAAAATTGTAACTTGGATCACTAATGGGCAGGAGGTACCCACCTTAAACAAATGTGGCAGTTGAGATGTGTTTAGGATGATAGTTACATATGTGCCAGATGGAGGCATATAGCAGTTTTCATTTGTTATTTTGTGGCTGACAGTTACAGAAATAGATCTCATAGAACTATGCTTTCATTTTGTATTGATTTAGCTGGTGGTCCTACACTTTTCATCCCTGGGCTGGTTACAAGCCTTTGAACTGTGACAACTTACACATTTGAGGGTGTTTGTGCACAAGAGCAGTAATCAGAACTACTCTAAAAGTTGACCGAAAGGAAGTTACTAAATGAGCTGCATGTGACTGTATAATTCAATTTGTATATGGACTACTTTGGTGAATGTGTTATTTCTCCTCTTTCCTTACTCTTTAAGGACAACCCAGTCTTTAAAGGATTTGGTGTGTGTGGTGATGTTCTACAAAGGTAAAAAGCAAACTCATCAATGCACTAGCAAGATCTAGGAGGTGTAGACTTTCTTCCCTATTTTGTCAGTGCACTGCTAGGTGATGCTGGGCTGGCTACAGCCATTCCTGCATGTGCCAAGTGCTATTCAACTGTCAGAAGTATGAAGGCCTTTGTAAATCTCACTGAGATCTACAGATTAAGACATGTAAGATTGTACTCTAGGGAAATATCAGATCTGGCTCTCACATACCATATCTCTAATGAGAGTGATCTGTAGGCACTTCAGAGCATCTTATATTGGTACCAGTTGCCAACAATGGGTTGCATCCCTTGGATAGATAGGCTTCAGCATGCTTTCTTATCCTCTCCCTTCAGAGATTAATTTTGGTTGAGAATTACAGAAACTATACCAACTTCATACAGAGTGTGTCATCATTTTCTGTACCAGGGTTGTAAATGTGTGTTTATTCACTTCTGCTTTGCAGGGTCTGGCAGGATGTGGGTGGTAAAACTCAACGTGTGCTTACAAAACGATGAGGAGGAAGCAGTAGCTCTGTGTGTGGGACTAAGCAGAAGCAGTAATGCTCCTCATGGTGCTCAGGGCACATTTGCTAGATTATATCTGTGTTTCTCTCTATATCCTTGCCCCCACAGGCCTTGAACTGTAGGGGACTAGAAAGAAGTGTGCTTTGGAGTGGCAGACAACTCCACAGCCACTTGGTGACAAGTTTCCGGTACTTTCCTGTTAAAGCTGTTAATAATAGCTGTTTCTGGAAAGAGGCTGTTAAACTGAAGAAGTTAGAAAGTACCAAATGTAACGACTTGAGAAGCAGTGACTGTTCTTCACCCAGGATTTGTAAAATGATGGGTGGGTTTGCATGTGGGAAAGAAGGGATTTGGAATGGAAATTGTAAGATTGAGGCCCATTGTGCAATATGGGTGGGTGATGGCAACGCTAGAGGTAGCGTCTGAAAGCTGTTCTTGTCTTACAGCAGCATTTGTCTTTAAAGGGCATCCTTTGAGTATTTGAAGGATTACTCATCTCAAACATTCAGAATTCATACCTGTGTGTTTGGTTTTGTGAAAAATCAGTTTATGGCATCTTGTGACCTTATTTCCTTCCAGCTTCCCTTTGGGACTTCAAGTTTACTTCTGAAAGCAGGAGATTTTCAAAATTATTGTAGCAGTGTCAGAGAATTCCAGCGATTCAAAGGGAAAAGGTCAAATTTTATCATCAACCCAGCAGATTGGGAGCAATGATAAAGTTGAAAGCATGACTTTAAAGGATTTTCTGATTTTCAAGACGGTCCTGCCTTCTGGAGTTTGAGTTGCTGTTATGTTAGAATTATTTTTTGGTAAAATCTTTGTTTTCAAAGTATACAGTGTGCCCATGTGTAAATATTGTACATAGTACTATCTTCTGGGCTAAAACACAGTCTGTGCAGATATATTTAGCATTTAAATTACATCTGTATTTATTTTTTTAATTACCTTAATCCAGAAATTACACCTGGAAGAATGAAAGCATTCAGAAGCACAATTCTCTCCTTGAAATCTGCTTTACCATAGTTACCTTTTGGCAAGGGGGGGAACACACAAAACATTTTCCACTGAGGTATACAGAGTGGTGCAGGCTATTTATAGCAGAAATTATCTGTAGTGTACAAATATGCTTACATGTCTGTAACATCATTTCACATCTTGTAGACTTGAGATACATGGTGAGAACAGTGGAAGGTTTGAGCATCGGGAGTTACTTCTGAGAAATAAAACTGATTGAATTTGTAGTGTTTCCTCTTGAAGTCAAAGGTTTTGCTGTGGAAAGGTTACAGCTGTAGGAAAATGTGCAAAGGTGATAATGGCCCTGTACAATGTTGTTTGTTGCAAACATAACGAAGGAGAGTTTATTGCCACCTTAATTAACATGGCTTGTGTGTGCTGCTGAAGCCCTTCCTGACGAGGAGGGCTTTATTACATAAAGCTAATTGCCATTGCAATTAGAGAGGAGCAGGTGGCAGAGCATTGGGGTGAGAGATCCAGGGCCTGAGTGGTGTTTGAGCTGCATAAGGCACCAGTATGTCCAGAGAATCCAAAACCTCCATTCAGTGCTACTGAGACAGTACTTGGTGGGCAATGCTCATTTTCTAGCTCCTTATCTTGTCATATTTCTGATACTGGGTTGTAAATGGGTCTTATCACTCTCTGGGATGTCTGTGGTGGGTGTTTTAAAAATGTCTTATTTAATGAGCATTGATGATCAAGGTCTGTTAATTTGCTATAGTCTGATCTCATCTCTGATAATCTGGGGTTTTGTTGTTGTTTTGTGGATTACCTGTTTTACCATGGGTCTAAAAAAACGCTGGCATTGACTCTCACTGAAAAATGTCTTGTGCTAGATACTGTTAATTTCCATATTATAAAATGACATCTTAAATAATGATGGTTAACCCCTGCTCTCCTCACCCCTTCTTGGTTTCTCAACAGATCTGTTTTTTCTACTTATAAAGCTGCAAAACATTGTCCCTCTCTCTGGGAACTGCCATCACTGCTGAGAGCCAGGCAGGCTGGCTGCACTTCAGCAGGGGCTTTCCCAGTATGGCTTCCAGCTCTTGTAGGTACCAGACAGAGCTCAGAACTGGGTTGGAATACCCTGGCTGGTAAAGTGAGACAGGCCACTCTGCTGTGCCTTGGGCCTGTGTTACCTGAGTATGTTGGCTCAAAACCAGAGTGGGTAGTGTGAGTCTGCAGCATAGATGTTCTGCCAGAGTTAAGAGGTAGAATTAATTCTTGTGGGTTGTTTGTTTGTTTTTCTTCTCATAGCTGATGTGTCAGGTTTACTGTTGAAAATTTTTTTTTCTGAATCTGAGCATAACCTCCTTGGGAATGAGGACAGAGAGTAGGGACTGTTACTGATTTTTGGGCAATTTTAATTGCTGAACACCCATGAAAACTAAAGACTTTTGCTTTCCTTGGGTGCAGGTCTCACCTTAGTAATTGAAGCTTTAAGGGTGTCTGGATGTGAGAAGGTTTAACAGAGTGGATAATTAGAAATAATGCAAAATGTGACATTTGTGTTTTGGAAGTAAAGTGCCTTTTTTTTTTTTAAGATTTAGTTTCTAATTTGAAATCACACTAAGCTAATTTCAGAACAACTTGTGTAGCCAACCTTTATTTATCACATTCTCTTAGCTGGAAGATGACTATCACTGGCATCCTTTTTTTATTCATGCAAAAGATGTACAAAAATAAGCACTTCCGGTAAAATACTTTTGGCCACCAGTTGATTTGAGAAAATATCCGAGTTACAGTTGGGCATCTGGGCTCGATTTTGAGAACAATCATCAGTGGCTTAACTCTGCTTCCTTTGAAGTTAATGGGCGTGCCAGCTGATCACCAGTATAAAATCCTGTGAGCAAAAGCTTCAGCCTTGGCACATTTTGTGCTGTGTGATGTTTCCATTCGCTTTTAAAGCAGAACTGGATTGAGCATTTTTCTGCTACTTTTTGTTTTCCCAGTACAATAAGAAACATCCGAGGAGAGGATTGAATGAACAATAGAGAGATAATCTGCCACTGTGGTGTTAAAAATCCATTAGAATTGAGGGAGCTCTGCCAGGCTCTCTCTATATTTTCTTTCGAATGGGTTCCATTCCCATATTCTTGATTCTCTGGGAACCTATTTTGTGTTGTACAACTACAGTTGTCTGGACACTGTTCTGGCTCTCCTGTCTCTTCATTTTTGTATGTCAACAGTTAGTCCCCAGAGTAACTAGAAATAATGTATCTAATGTATTGTTCAATCCAAACCTGTACTGCCCAGTTTCCCTCTGGCTATATACTTGCCTACATGCCTGATACGAGTTCTAGAAGCTTAGATCAACTGACAGCTGTGGTGCAGCTCCACAAAGGTGTTTTTTTGCTAATTCATTCGGTTGAGTTTAGCCTGAAGACATAAAAATATAAAATGCTGAAGTGAAAAAAAAAATCAACAGAGTATTGCTAGAGCGAGGGAAAGTGTAATATTTACCTGATCTTTAAACTAGCCAATAAATAAATGAAATACAATACTTGAAGTATTCACATGTGGTGTTATAGAACAGTCAGTTAAAGAAACCCATGGGTTTGGTTAGATCTGTAGATACAGTCTTGGTTCTGTGTCCAGGACAGGGTGAAGATCATGAATGCAGTGGAGATCAGAAGAGGGCTGGTGAGCTTTATTCCAAGTGTCACTAATTCCTCAGCAAGTACGATTTTATTCTGAGAGAAATAAGTATCTTAGCTTTATTTTCCCCTCACCTCCTCACTCTTCTTTCTAGTGCTTTCTCCCCTGCCTTGCTCTTTCTTAGAGACGCTGGTATCAGATTGAGAGTGAGTGCCAGAAATACCTCCCAATTGCTTGCTTCTTAGGATCTAATTTTGACCTCTGACAAGCCTAGATCCCAATATCACTCACTGACATGCTGCTGAAGATTTGCTGTCATTGGAAGATGATAGAAATTTCAGTCTTTGATGTAATTTTAAACCAAAAGTTTATTTTTATTGTCCATCTAGGACACAGTGGTGATTGCTGTGTGTATTCCAGCAGAGCAATGCCACTGTAATACACAGCCCACTTGATTAGGGCCTTACCCCTCCTCTGCTCAACCCTGAATAGAATGTAGCTGTCAACAGAACATGCTTTTGATATTGCTGAATTATACTGAGGGGTCATCAAATATTTTTTGTTATGATGTAAAAAAACAGTAGTCATGCAGATTGCTTTTCAGTACAAATTAATAGTAAACCAAGCCTCAGAAAGGCCCTACTTCACCTGCCTCCTTCAGCTAATTGCCTAAGATAGCAGCCATCCTATTGGTAACAGAACTAAAGATGTATTTGTATTAGAAAAAGTAAGAAAATCAGCTGATACTCTACCTTCTACTGGTAGAGGCCAAATAGTATTTGATCTCAGGTTCCTTACTCCAGTGACAACTAAGAGTTAACTGGCATTCACCTGTAAATGCTTTAAAGTTACTATATAATTGTGGAGAGTATATACATTTACAGCTAAAATTTAATGCAAACTTTCAGTTTATTATTGTTCCTTCCTTTTTCTAGTCTGAAAAATATCCTGTAATTAGATGGAGTTTTACAACACTGGTATTAGTGCTAAGTGTTTATGTATAACAGTACACAGCCGTATATTAAAAGAACAAATACAAAACACAGTGAAACCCCTGTTGTGTTGTAAACACAATCAATATCAGACTGTAAGAATGCAAAACTCAGACATTAATTAAAAATCTAATGACAGAGAATATTAAGCAATGTAAAGAACTAAATAATAAGGGTAAAAGTCAATTCCATACGTGTAATACTTACAAATGTGTGCATGCATATTCAGTCAAATTCACATGCTCAGCTCAAAAACCTCCCAAGTCAAGTACAGAGAAAGTCTTACAGGTTTTGAATACTAATGTTGTTTAAAGAAACTTGCTGAGTGTTGGAAAACTATTTCCTGGTTGCCTAAGAAGCTACAGAGTAACAGAAAAATAACTAGTTGTTCACTCTCAAATTAATCTTTGCATAGCAAAACATATTAGTAATATAGAAAATAAATAATGTTATTTAAAAACAGTGTAAACTGTAGTATAAAAAAATGTGCATATTGGTGTACATTGCTTAGGTATCTAGAACATAACAGTTCTCAGTATAATTGGTGTTTAAATTGTCCATTGTCTACTGCTAGGGGTTGATTTTCCTTAATCAGATAAAATACTTAGAAATTTCTGGGCACACTCGTATTATGAATTAATAATTAATTGAATGAATGAATTTTGCCCAAGACAAAAACTGTCGCACTGCTGTGCAGTGTCTAGTGACCATGTACGCCTTCCTTAGCATGCACGATTAAAAATGCTCTGCCTGGGGTTTTGTGCCCTCAGGTTACAAGCTTTTGGGGCCTTGTTGTTTGGACAGTACAGGATGATAAAAATCCAGACCCAGATGTAGGGAACCAGAGAGCTGACGCCAATCTATTTTTGTTTTGTGTGAAGTTTCTGTGAGACTTGCAATATTCCCTCTTACTGACTGCTTCAAACCAAAGGGTCCTTGGTGTCTGGCATGCCTACATTTGTCTTCAGAATTGTGCTTTTCCTTGCTGAAGGTTGAAAACAGGTTTTTCAATTTTATTCCAGTGACTACAACCATACTGGTCCATGTTCACCTGGACTACAACTGTTAATTCTAACATAACTGAACATTTTGTTATAATGTTATTTTTTTTGAATGGATACAATTTTAGTTAACAAGAAATTTTGTTCTTCACTTGTTTGGCTTGGTTGGTTCTTCCAGTAACAAAAGTAGGTAAAACCTACACCTGGGGAGAAGGGCTTGTATGATATTGCTGCTTGCTTGAAGCTCTCTCCCAGCTCCTTGGTGAGTTAGAAGATTTTTCCCATAAATCACAGATAAGCATTTCTGAACACCCTCCCAAATCCCCCGTCATCAGAACTGCTGTCATCATCTGGGAGAAGCAGTTACTGAACAGCTTTGTCATCAGTGCTTTCTTTCATTGTTTTAATCCTTCAGAGGGCCCTTGTGAAAGAGCTTTGACTCGGGATCCTGGAGCAAACAGCGATGGCTGTTTCAGGCACTTAATTCATTAGCAGCTTAAGCAGGGTGCTGGGCTCTGAGCTGAAGTCCCAGCAGGAGCCTTTCTGCGTACTCTGCAGTAATCCCCTCATGTGGAGCGTGAGCGAGGAGCTGGCAGAGCAGCTGTCACCCAGTTCTCTGGAGTGGTTAGTCAGCAGCTCAACCCAGTTAGGTAGGGTGACATTCTTTACCTGTTTAGAAGAGGTATGGCCTGCTGGAATGTTTTAATTGCTTTGAGCACTCTCCACTCAGGCCTCAAACATATATTGCTACTAGCTCAAATTTAACTTCAAGAGGTTTTCTTGTTAATAACTTCTAAGTGGTTTTGGTTTGTGTTGTGTTGTTTTGGTTTTTGTCTCATCATTTTTCTCACACAAAGTGAGACTGGGCTCCATGTCCCTGGTGAGCTTCCCATGAGCTCATTCCTGGAGCAGTTGCCTTTAGAAAAAGCCATGCGAGTCAGAGCAGGAAGTAACAGGTGCAGCAATTTTAGGCTTCCATTTCACCAAAGATGATTATACATCTTTGCATATTTTACACAGTGTTACCTACTTCAGCTAAACAGACTTACTTAAATCCTTTTTTAAAAAATTTCTTTATTAAAAGATGTCGTTTCTTTTGTATTCAGAGCCTATACCATAGCAAACATACATAATTGTGATGTACTGTCATCAGAGAAAACTTCAATTTTTTTTTTCATAAGTTTGTTTCAGACTTGTTTTGAAAATGCAATTACAAGTGGTCAATAGAGCCTTAGCTAAAATTATTTGAACTTTTACTTCAGTATTCTTCATGTATTATTTCTTGTTTCATGCCTCTAAGCTAATAGTCAGGCCAAAGGCTTTGTAACCTCACTGGATAGTTGGGTATAGATCTGAACTGACAGGGTTGCAATCAGCAGTGAATGTGGCATGTTGGAGAGACTGCTGTGTTTGCCTGGGCTCTGGTGGGCTCCTGGGCTGTGCTTTTTCCCTTCCTCAGCCCACACTATTTTTGCTGAAGTCCTTGAGGAGCTGTTACAATCCAGCTCTTAGGAGTGGAGTCCTCATCATGTAGCATATTTTGGTGGCTTTTAAACCAGACCTTTGATTTCTGTCTAGCAGTAACTTAAATCCTGCTAACACAACTGAATAATCTTGCAGGTCCTCCACCAGGCCGGAGGTTGCGAGCATAGAGCTGGCAGGTCAGGATGAGCGCCAGTGTTCACAGAAAGCTGTTGTCCAGGCACGATCCTCGCAGCCCACACGTCAGACAAGTATCATCTTTGCTGAAGATATCAGTAAGTTTTAACTTCTGTTAGCACACCACACCGCTACTTGTTTATGGGCATCCTGGCACTCTCCAGAAATGACGTAGAGATTTAACAGTGCACAAAACAATAGTTTTCATGTATGTGCATAGTCATTTTAGATTTGCAATGGGCATGGTTTTAAAGTTCTGTTTGTTAAAGGTCTCAGATAAGTATTAATGATATATCCAGGAAAATGGGTAATCCTTAAAAAAAAAGTGTGACTGAAGATAACTTTCAGTACATACTTTTTATATAATGCAAATTCAGATATTTCACATTTAGAAAGCAGGAAGCTGCCTTTGTGTCTGTCATACAATATACCTGGCTATTTTCTAATGACAGATAGGCAAAATCAGGTGGTCAATTAATTGTCTTGCCATCACTAAGTGAAGAAGTTTGTAGGGTTTTATTGTCTGTGGGTAAAAGTCATTAAGTTTTCTGGTACACAAACAATGTCTAGATAGCTGCACTGTAGAAGCCCTTAATATGTACTAAGAGAAAACTTTAAGTGTTGCTGTAGATGGAAATCACATTTTTTAAAGATTTATTCTGAAGTTCAGTGAGGAAGGGAACTGCTTTTCTTTCTCACTTAGCCATAATCACCATTTGACCACTAGTTTCTTAGTCAAGGTCATGACCTGGTTTCAGTTCCTTCAGTGTCTTGTGTCATCAGCTAAATTTGAGGTGCAGTTTGTCTTGGTGCTCTTGATGACCATTTCCGGTGTTGCTGATTTCGTATGCTCTTTCTGATGTCTCTTCAAGTGACTGGACAAGTGCTTCGTTGTGATGCTATAGTGGATATAATTGACGGCATCCAAATTGTGTCTACAACCAGAGAACTTTATCTTGAAGATTCACCACTGGAGCTAAAAATTCAGGCTTTGGATTCTGAAGGTAAGAGTAGGGGATAAAATATATATATAAATATTGAAACTCTTAGTGTCTGACATGTGTACTGGTTTTAGAAGTGACACAGTTGAATGTCACTAGAAGCCAAGCTGAGTAATTTAAAAGGAGTTTTCTGGATAAATATGTTCAGGAACCAATGTAAAATTTACATATCACCTGAACAAGAAAATTAAACACTGCTTGATTTCCAACAACTTTTGCCTTTTTTCCTTATTTTCTCAAGAAACTTAACTCTAGTGCTAAGTGATTTCTTTAAAGATCAGGATTTATAATAATGAAAAAGATGTTGGCTTTTAGCAATACTATGTCCAGGTCAGGGGTAAAGACCGTAATGGAAAACGTCTCAATGTTTGTCCTATTGAAGTGTCCCATCAGGATTTAACTAGGCTGAGTGAGGCTGCAGAGGAACATAGGAACGTGAAGTACTCAGCTTTTGGTGGTGGTTTTTTTTTTGAGCTGAGGTAGTCTAAAGAATTTTTCAAAAGGACATTATATCTGAGTCCAATCAGACATCATCCAACAGGATATTCAATGATGATATTGAAGACCAAGCACTTAATGCTTGCATTAATATCCCTTAATTACTATAGAAACACTCACTCTTGGTCCATACTATTTAGGTTCATAAAAATCAGTACATTTGGACCTAATGCATAATTGTGTAATAGGAGCAGAAACCTTCTGCTTTCCATACCGTCTGTAGAGACAGAAAAAGAACCATGATGCTGGTAAGAATTTCATGCTTTGGTTTCAATGATCAATTTTTATGCACATATCAACAGTCACACAAACCAAGTGATTTTTAGGACAGCTGCTGGTCTGAAAGGAAGCAATTATGTAAAGCAGCTCTAAAAGGTTGAATTGTTTGTTTTGGGTAGTCAATGAGCCCATCCTACATGTGTTTGCGAACAATGAATGCCAGGTTATGTATGGCAATATGTTATGTAAGAAAACAAAACTAGTTTTCATTATTTATGCATAATACTGGATTCTTGGCTTGGCATTTCTGCAGACTCAAGCATGCTCAATAGACAAATTTGCCTTGGGAGCTACCCGAGTTAGTCTGGGCAGGACCAGTAATTCAAAAGCCATGAGGAATATTTAATCTGCATGACTGAAAGAAGGTGTTGGTTAGAAGCTGTAGGACTAAATTTCCCAATCTAATTTTAGGGATTCAGGGTATACTCGGAAGCTTTCAAAATCAGTTCTTTTTCACCCAAATAACCCTGGGATCCAGGCCTGGGAGAACTTTGGACGTATTGGACTCTCAGTGGTCTTTCTTTCCATACCTTAAAAAAAGAAATCAAAATAATTTAAGAGCAGTGGCAAGATTACGGAAGGGCATAATTGTTTAGGAAAAGTTAAAAAATTGAATAAGGGACTTCTGAACTTTTTTTTTAATATTCAGAAGTTCGAATTCTGAAAGTTCGCTATAAAATAATTATCCAGTTCAATGAATATTGGGGAAAATCTGTGTAGGTTTGCTGAAAATTTGCACAAAGAACAAGTGTCAAGCCTGTTACTTCAGCCTGTGTTAGAGAATAGATGCTTTGTATCAGCTGTTGTTGCAGTGACACAGCTTTTTTTCCCGGGCGCATAAAGTTAAGTAGGCCCTAGGGATGTACCAAGTGTGATTTGTTTTGGGCTGATGGTGATGACTGCATTTTACATTGCTAGAGTATTGCATCTGGTATGGGTCAGACTATTAATATGGATTATTCTACTCCTGTGAGTATTGATATATCTTCAGGAATAGTTTCAGAATCATAGATTGGTTTGGGTTGGAAAGAACCTTAAAGATCATCTTGTTCCAACCTCCCGGCCATGGGCAGGGACACCTTCCACTAGACCATGTGTCTCACATCCCTGTCCAGCCTGGCTTTGTTTCTTTCCTTATTCTCTCCCATATTAATATTGTCCAGTTATTTTTTTCATAAGCTGTATTTTTAACTAGTTGCATTAATGCGGATTCCTTTGTGTACATATAAACTTAATCCCCAAATACTACTTTTCAAAGGTTACTAAAACAAGAGAGGAAGATGATCATGGAGATCTTTGGCCATATTAAGCATGAAAAAAATCATGCTGTGTATTGTTGTCTTTTATCTGTGGAACTTTACTCAAGTTATTTTATTATGAGTTAACTAGAGGTGGGGAAAATAAGAGAAAGACTTAAAGGTGAGTTTTCATTTCTTTGGCTATGAGTGTGGAAGGAACACTGGTTTCCTGCTCAGCAATGGAGCAGAGTGATCGAAACATGTCCTTGTTTAATGGGCTTTGCTCCATCCTTGACTGTGAGAGATGCTTTTCTGCTGAAGCATCACAGAGGAGCAGCTGTGGGGTGCGTTTTGGATGTGGAGCAGGAGCACAAGTCGCTGCCTGCATTGACATCCGAGGAGCCTGGGAGGGTAACATTACAGCTGGCCAGGGCAGCTGCTCTGCAGCTCCTCTGCCAGCTGTGGGATTGTGCAGGGAAGGCAAAGACATAACAGTTGCTGACAAGTACTACGTTACCGCCTGTGTCTCTGGGGGCTGCCTTTGGTGGGCTTAACCTGGAGACAGCTGCTTCCCTCCCTCAGTGCAGCTGAGAGAGCTGGTCCTGTCTGGAGTAGTGGACAGGTTGTCTTTGCTCACCTGACTTTCCCGTCATAGCCAGGGACCCCAGCAGGGGCCAGGCTGTCCAGGCCCAATGGGGGTTCAGAGGCTGTAAGGATGTTTTTGTCCTTTTGCTGCCAGTTCGCTGTGGCACTGGGCATGTCTAGGCATAACCCCTCCCTCGGCCCGCTGTGTGCATTTCTCCACTGGCCTCAGCCTTCTTAACTGGAGCAAAACATGAGTGTGATACTGCTTTGCAAACCTGAAGCATGTGTCATTAAAGAAAGGTAGGCTTGAATGCATCTTAAATAATCCAGTCCCAATAAATTTTAGTTATATTGACTTGTGCGGTTAGAGATTTGTGTTTAAAATCTGATTTATCTGGGATCTTGAGCTATCTGCAGTAAGTTGTATAGAAATAGGAGAAACAACGTTGCTTTGTGTTGTGTTAACTTGTTTTAAAATATTTTTGTAGCCTAAAAATGTCATAGACCTGTAAGCATAAGATTTCAGTAACAAATTTGCTTTGATTCTTAGTTCATTAATGTAGATATAATTGTTAAAGGAGTAACACAATTGAAAATGTATTTTAAAATGTAGTAAATACTGGGATCTCACCTCCATATTTATTTATGCCAGCGGACACTGCAATTCAGAGCAAGCCTCATCTTGGAAGATTCTGAGATCTTTCAGATTAGCAGCTCATTACACTTAAATATAATCATGATAAATTTTTGGTTTCAATGTGTTTATTCCTTTCTGTTCCTTTCAAACATTTACAATTTCTCATAGAATCATCTAGGTTGGAAAAGATCTTTAAAACCAAGTCCAACCACTAACCCTTCTCTACCAAGTCCACCACTAAACCCCAAGCACCACATCTGTATGGCTTTTAAACACACCCAGGGATGGCGACTCAACCACCTCCCTGAGCAGCCTTTTCTGATGCCTGAGAACCCTCGCAGTGAAAAATTTTTTCTTAAAATCCATTTTAAACCTCCTTTCGTGCACCTTGAGGCCATTCCCTTTTGTTCTATCACTATTTACTTTTAAGGAAGGACCAGCACCTACATCTCTACAACCTCCTGCCAGGTAGTTGTAGAGAGCAGTAAAGTCTTCCCTCAGCCTCTCCTCTCTTCTTCAGACTAAGTAGCCTCAGTTCCCTCAGCTGCTTTTCATAAGACTAGCTCTTCATAAGACTTGCTCTCCAGGCTCTTCACAGGTTTAGTTGCTCCTCTCTGGATGTGCTCCAGCACCTCAATATCTTTCTTGGATTGAGGTGCCTGAGACTGAACACAATACTCAAGGTGTGGCCTCACCAATGCCAAGTACAGAGGGACAATCACCTCCTTGGTTCTGCTGGCCACACTATTTCTAGTAAAAGCCAGGATGCTGTTGGCCTTCTTGGCCACCTGGGCACACTGCTGGCTCATGTTCAACCACTTGTTGATCAATTACCCGCAGGTCCCTTTCTGCCAGACAGCTTTCCAGCCACTTAGACCTGAGCCTGTAGCATTCTAGTTCATGCTCTTATGGTTCATAGCTTCTAGAAAGAAGGTGCTCAGTTTGAGTTAAGATTTATTTCTGTCATGGGTAAATTGTGGTTGTGATCAAAACCAAAACAATATATGTGGAAGGTGTGGTTTATCAGTGCTGTGAACTCAAGTTATCCAAATCCATGTGTTTCAAAATGAGGGATTGTTTAGCAGGCTTTTTTGATGTCCTGCTTTTGTGGTCAAAAGAGAAAGGAGGTGGTGGGTACTAGTGGTATCTTGGGGGCTAACAAGTGGAGGGTAGGTCCTAGCCACCTGTACCTTTTTGGTGAGCCTTGTGAAAAACATAGTGGCAGAGGGTGTTGAAAAACGTGAGCAGAAAAGCCAGTTAACAGACTATCTACCATTTGCCAAAGTCAGTAAAGCAAGACACATTATGATTTTAACTAAATATTGGTAATGCTTCTTTTAGCTATAAGTGTTTTGTTTTGAGTGAGAACAGGACCGATTTTGTTCAGTGATTTTACTTTTCAGCTCAGTTCTTCTAACTCACTGCACTGTCTGAAGTCAGCACCCTGTTTTCACAGGCAGTGTCTGCTTCTGGCAGTGATAACACCCCATGGTTAGAGTTACTACCAAGGGTTGGTGTGCAGACCAAGGCCACTGCTGGATCTTGT
>JANHGN010016631.1:8938-24819 GCA_024605025.1 Megaceryle maxima
CCCCGAGTTTGCTTTCAGTGGTCCTAATATACACATTGCTGCAATAACCTGGGTGAACAACAGCTCTATTAAAACCACCTACGGCCCTGCACTCTTACTACATTCTTGGTTATAAGTCTGTCCTTCCAGAGGCCTTGCTGTCATCCTCAGTGATTTTCAGAAGTTCATTAGACTACAGCCTTTTTTCCCCCCCCTCGGTTTTAATATACTTTGGTTTATTCCTAATTCTATCTTAAAATTGTGCAAATCCCTTGCATCACTTGTACAATTTTCTAAGTGGATAAGGGTGGGGAGAGTCAACCCTCCTTAAGAAGCAGCTGTAGAGAAACTAAGCTTCCATTTCCTGTGCGTGTCAGTGCTGCTTCTGTCTCAGTAGCCATGGAAACCCGATTTCCCATCCTACCGAAGGAATTAATTGAAGATCCCAACCCACTTGATCAGGGAATCACTATGATATTATTTCACATCAGGCTATAAGGCTCACTTTAATATCTCAAATACTCTTTTCATTACGTTTTACTAGAACAAAAGGTTGAATTAGCTTTCGTCAACTTAACAAAAATAAAAAAGGCCAGCTAAACCTTTACCTCCTCAGAGCTAGGGCACGGGACATAGAGGCTACATCTCAAAAAACAGCGATTTAAAATGCCACTTGGCCAAAATGTCAACAACAGGAGGTGGCACACAGTTGGGAGTGCTCTATGCAAAACTCCTTTCCTGCATCACATAGTGAGCTCTATTTTTCACCTATGCCACTATGGATTATTTGGGGGGAAAGTCACCGCCCGCTCCTCAGTATCAGAACACACCTTCTTCCACAGTTCATTCTGTCCTAGTATATAATGGGCAAAGCTTAAAAGAGAACAGGTCAAAATGGACTTTCATCAGGAAATAGTTTCCAGACTACTCTTTGAAGGCTTTTCATTAATTACAAACATAAGCGTATCAAGTTCCCAGGGGGTCCGCTCCTGGATTACCCTTCTCTGGATATTTACCTTTGGACTTTTTTTCCCTCTTTCTTTTATTTCCTGCTTAATTCCCTAGTTGCTGTCCCCATTCCCTTTATTTCTCCCTGACGTCCAAATCATCTACTCCATGTCTTTTCTAGCTGGACACCGATTTTCTTGGTTTCCATTTTTCTGGTATTTTGTATTTAAAAGATGCTTCTTTTGTAACCATGACAACTACATCATGATGTCAACAAAGAATCTCGCTACTGTGGGAGGAACTGGATCTCATTAAATGCCAGGGATGCTGCTTGAGATGACATTTAGCGTGCTTTACCCAGTGGAGGAGTTGTGGTTGGAGTCCTCCATAATTTGTCTGTAAACCAGGAAAGGCCAATTTCTTATGTTAGCCAGCATCCTTCAGATGACTGCCCTTCTCCATCTCTAGTCTGTGCTATTGTCCCTCTGACAGCTGTGGACTGCTCAAGGAGCATTATTGCAGGAAAGACGGCAGGGGTGTTATCACAAGGAGCTATGCTGTGCTGCTCTGTTACATCTCAAACACTGATAGTTTCTGAGACGAAACTGACGGGTCTCAAACTGTAATCTCAAGTGCTGCATATACTTCCTACAGAATAGTTTTGGATTCATGGACAAAGCTAAGCAGCACTGTTTTCTCCGATTGGTAAATGCAGGCAGGGGAAAAGTGAAAGTAACAATTTGAACTGACTCAGTAGCAACTGAAGACGTTAGACAAATACTTAGGAGGATGAAGAAATACCATAGACCAGTGAAAGACTGTACTGGAGTACAAGGACACCAGTATTCTCAGAGGAAATAATCTGCCTTTCTAGGTGGATTTACAAGTTACATGTTGTGTTATATTGTACCTCGCCACCAAGACTGAGAATCTCATCTGTGATTAGCTGCCACTCAGTCTCAGACTACAATTTACCAGCATCAAACTCTCTACGTATCTAGGGATTCAAATGCTGCCAAGGATAACAGTTAGACGAATGCAGACTTCCAGGGAGAAGAGAAATTAGGAGGCTAGTGCCTACTTGGCACCCATAGCAATGCTAGACCTTCTCTGCGTTCCTCTCCTTCGTGCAAACACCATCTCACTTGTATTTCTTTTCTCTTTATCCTCACATCAATAAAGACCATCAGGTGATGTGAATCTAATGTCCTGGGATAAAGTAACAGCTCAGTGTAAACATCTGCTTTATGTTCCGCTGCAGTAAGAACACCAGTTGTTTTACTCTAAGAGCACTGACAGAAACCGTAATGGAAATAATACAAATTCATTATAAAACTTCTTCCGTCTTCACTCAGTTCAGGCTACTTAGATTTCAAAAAGAACCGTGAAAAAAGGTAAAGTTAGCACATACAATTTGATGGGAGCTTCGAATGAAAGGGCGAACATGATGAAACAATGAGGCAGCAAGTCTAGAACAGATAAGCAAAAGTACTTTTCTGTGGTAATACACAACAGACCTCAATGCTGGATGATGCTGTACAGGCCATAAGTGTGAACAATTACAAAATGGGCTAGATAAACTAATGAAGAATAGACCTACTGGTGGCTATTAAACACAATGTCGAGAAGCAGCCTCTGACTCAGAAATCACGTAATGGCATATTGAGCAGTGGGACACAAGAAAGCAAAATCACTCTGTGCTTGCTTTGTTATGTATTATCAGCACACAGTACTGGAAAGCCACACAGCACACAGCCAAGAATCAGAGGGGTTAAGAACACCTGATCTGTTAGTTTTTTGCCAAAGCTCAACAGAGTACAGAAAAATGATCCACAAGTCTGAAAGTCTTGCTTTTACAAAAGGAACAGTAAAGATGCAACGCAAATATAAAAAAAACCCCAGGAGAGCTAAATAGATAATCTCTCAATATAAGATTAGGAACACCGCGAAACAAAAAGAAAATACATTTTTACACAGTACCTCACCCATGGAGCTATCATGAAATATCACAGACACATACGTTCAGGAGATGCAGAAAACACTGAGCACTACATCTGGTTAACATGTTTCAACCTGGATTTATTTTAAAGAGAGACTCTTCCTTTTCCCACCATTACTGCTCCTTCATAGCATATTCCAAATTAAATCTTGGTAACTAGTAAACAGATGCACCATTAACCAGGTCAAGACAGTTAACATTCCTTGCAATCATCTACCTCTGAATCACTCAGTCTCATCAGAAGTATGAACATAGGTTGGCTAGACCACATATCTGAGGTAATTCAGCCGTTGTGCCTCGAGTTTTTTCGGGGAAGGGTTTAAAGTTTGTCATAGGAACATCAGGAAATTGAAATTCTGTGTATTTCAGATCAAAGGATAGTTTAATCAATCATTTTTATACGAGGGCAGGGCCTTAAGAAGAAGCAAAAGAAAGACAAACTTGTTCCATTATGACAGAAGTTTCAAACCAGTATCTTCAAATCTGAAATGCTAATGAGAAACTCATACTGCTACTACATACTACACATAGCATTCCATTTATGTTATTTCTCACAAGCACGTGTCCTCAAGAAAACAAAATTTACTAGTTCAAATTCAGGTGCCCTTCAGGCGCTCTATTTACTTTTATTTATGTAGTTCGTCAGATAATGTTATCATTGAAGTTCCTTCTGGCCTTCATACCTTTTACAAACAATCTTTGTACCTCAAACTGCCTCCTCCTGTTTCACCTCTTTCGCCTTCCATTTTTTTGCTTCTCTTCTATCTTTCAGCAGCTTGCACCACTAGCCAAACACGCTGGTCAATAATTAGCTTTTGCTTGGAAATGTTTTGGTGTAGCAAGGTGCAACACAGCAGTTCTACCAAAGCCATTTAAGGTTTTTCTCTGTATCACCGCAGAGAGCTTCCTCCCTGCCCCTTTCAGCGTGTTTCTCTCGGTATTTGCAACATTGTAAGTGCAAATATCATTGGCTACAGCAAAAGCATCAATACCTAAAATGGGACAGGACAACCAGAGATTCCTTAGCCACTAATCTAGCAGCTAAAACCTAAGTCTTCATGTTATTAATTCTCTCTCTCTTTTTTTTTTTTTTTTTTTAACCCCCTTCTCCTCACTTCAGAAAATTAAATGCTATTTTGGCAGGCATCTCTTAGTCTCGTATTCACTCTCATTTTCTGAGGAATCAAACATCCACTCTTTTAAGTATTTTGCAGGGGTTTCAAAAATAAATTTTGGGATCCACAGTAGAGAAAGAACCCAAGATGTTTCAGAATCTCCCAAAACCAGCAAGAAGAGTGCTACCAATTTTCTTTTCCTCTCAAACGTTTTCTCCATTACACAAGTCCACAAAAGTCACCAAAGCAAGAAAAATCACCTTTTTTTTTTTTTCCAGTCTATGAAGCACAATATCTCTGTTTCTGCCTTTGTGGCTTTTCTGAAGGACAACTTAATCAGAATTTAACGCACTGGAGATGGGAAAGGAAGGGAGGCCTTTTGCACAGGGAATTACTTTCTTGGAAGTACAAGTTACTGCTAATGCAAGGAATTGTGCAGCCCTTCAGAGAAAGAAAGCCAGAACAGATCAGCTTTGCTTTCTTATAATAGCTTTGTTAGGGATAATATCAGTAACCCAATTATGCTTGTTAAGTTTGAAGTAGGTCCTCAAATTTTCTTTATAAATAACGCTAGGATACAATGAGTGTTTCAGAATGTAAGTACTAGTATTTTCTTGTTCATTAGACTGAAAAGTTTACTCCCATCCATCCTTTCACAGAAAGAAATGTGATCATAATAACAATAATAATAAAAATCAGCTGAAAGTCAGCAGCTTCTATTTCATCCTTCTTGTTGAGAAAAATATTTAAACCGCAGGGTTTGGAGGATATAGAAGTAGATCGATACTCAGGAACTAAAACTGTGGAAATGCAGAACATCTCTCCTCCCCTACTACAGGAAGAAGCCAGGGTTTTGTCTTGCCATTTTAGCTCTTTCTATATTACTGTTACTTTCAGTTTAGCAAAGTTTTGCCTGGTGAAGATCGAGCCGATCTATATAAAAAGAGAATAATGGAGTACCAGAGTAGAATTAACAAAAAATGGTGCCACAAATTCATGGGGAATTGAAATGTTTTCCTGTCTTTCAGGAAAATTTAAAAATAACTTTAGTAATTATTGAATATATTTAATTATAACACAACTGACATTTACTTTCCAGTTTTTCTTGCGTATCTTTAAAATGTACCTGTCTTTGCATATTTGCACTTAGCAACGTGTTTGGTCAGTTAGCTCTAGCTCACTTTTCAGATCCAAAAAACAGGTAACTACTTTCAGGCATAGCTTCTTCGAGTTAGATATGAACCTGCAGCAGTCCTAAATGTTACTGCTTGTTTTCAGAAGCAACCAATACCTTCTGATTCTAGCATATTCTAAATTATCCAGATATTCTGCTTTATAAAAAAATAACTTAGTAAATATTCCTGAGCTCTGTTCCTTGCTAATCAGATATGCTTCACTTTACATTCATTATGGTTGAATGAAATTAATTGTAAGAGATTAAAACATAAGCTTTCATATAAGCTTTAGCTGTCTCTTCATATAGCAACATATTACTCTTAGATAACTTTTAAATTCCTCTGTTCACTGCTTTGCGTAACCTTCGGAGACGAACAGATGCGACATCTGTCTCCAATATATGACAATGTTGCTATTGTTGCCTGCTGCTAAGTTTTTTAAGATGTATAGAAAAAAAATAATGCCTGTACTTCTCAGTAGCATACAGGATTTATTATACTACCCTGTGTATTAGATTAATATACATTTTATTAGAGTAATACGATCTTGCAGTTAAAAAATGGACATGTAGTCTGTTTCATACTACATACTCAAATCACAGTATGGACAAATCATTACATGTGCCCTGAGAATTCCAAATTAATTTTGTTTTTTACATACACTCAAAACATCAAATTAGAAGATTTATTTTCTTAATAGTAAGAGATAAGTATATTTATTTATTGTAAAAGAACTAGAGCCTACACTTAGCACAATTGTAAAAGGAAATTAGATTTGAACGCTTTTATGCTGTAAGAAAGATAAAATAAATTACAAGACCTAATGTCTAACACTGAGGGCCATTTTCTTAGTATGAAGAAAAAGAGATGGGGAAAAATACATTTTTTCTTTCTCTTACCTTTGGGTCTTGTTCAACCTTACATTTGACATGAGAGTTTGTGTATCTCCTAGTAAGTTACACATAAATAAAAACAGAGCAGCTTTGCACTTTTTTCAAGTCCTACATAGCAAGCGGCCTGTAACTAGCAGGTCTATTCTATTAATGTACATTCTTTCTTTGACTCGGCTTCAGTTTCTTCCACAATTAAAGGGCCAAGACAAAACCAGACAATCTAGAGATCCAGACATCAAAGCACCAATGAAATTGAAGCTATGCAGCTTGGAAAGCAAGCAATAAATAAGGAGTTTAAATTGTGACTGAAGTTAGATTTTGGGTTTTTTGCGGGTTTTTTTGTTTGGTTTTGGTCAGTTGGTTTCTGTTTGCTTTGATTCGGTTTTGTTTGTTTGTTTTGTAAATAAGGCCCAGATAACGCTGTCCTTAATCGCAGCAATTGCAAAGCTAACGAAACGAAGAGTCAAGCCACTTTGCCATTATGGAATAATCTGATAACAGAAGTCATCTTCCTCGTGCTTTTATTTAGCTAGTTGGCGTCATCTGAGACAAGAACGGTTCATAGCATATTACAACTGTAGCTGTACCTGCACGATCTTGAAAACTTGCCCTAAGATTTCCTACTCAACTCAGTTAACACTGCTATATCTGGTTCCTAGGTGGCCATGGGATAGAAAACATTACTCAGGTCTCCGCAATAGTCTTCGGAAAATGGTAATTCTGCTGTTACTTGCGGTGACCTCGCAATTCTACTGCACTTGCTTTTGCTTGATACCTTTGACATGGTTCACACAACATCCTTGTCTCTAAATTGGAGAGATAGGGGTTTGATGGATGGACTATTCAACAGATAAGGAACTGGCTGGATGGCTGCACCCAAAGTTGCAATCAATAGCTCTATGCCCAAATGGAGATCCGTAACAAGCACCGTCCCTCAGGATTCCATACCGGGACCAGTACTCTTCAATGTCTTTATTAACAACATAGTGGAATTGAGTGCGCCTCCAGCAACTTTGTGGATGATGCCGAGTTGTATCCAGCAGTTGAAATGCAAAAGGGATGGAATGCCATCCATAGGGACTCTGACAGACCTAGGGAGTGGGCCTGTGTGAACATCATCAAGTTCAACAAGGCCTAGTGCGGGGTCCTGCACCTGGGCTGGGACAACCCCCAGTATCAATATAGACTGGAGGATGAAGGGATCGAGAGCAGCACTACAGAAAAGGACTTGGGGATACTGGTGGACAAAAAAAAAAAAAAAAAAAAAAAAAAAAATCAGACATAAGCTGGTAATGTGCACTTGCAGCCCAGAAAAACATATCGTATCCTGAGCTGCATAAAAAGAAGCGTGGCCAGCGGGTGAGAGGCGATTTGCCCCCTCTACTCTATTCCAACCCAACCCACCTGGCATCCTACATCCAGCTCTGGGGTTCCCAGAACAAGACAGACAAGGAACTGCTAGAGTGGGTCCAGAAGAGGGCCACAAAAATCCTGAGAGGGCTGGAACACCTCTGCTATAAAGAAAGGCTGAGAGAGTTGGTCATTGCAGTCTTTCAATGCAGTTGCCCAGAGAAGCTGTGGATGCCCCAACCCTGAAAGTCTTCGAGGTCATGTGGGATGGAGCTTTGAGCAACCTGGTCTACTGAAAGATGTCCCTACCTGTGAGGGGGGGTTTGGACTAGACCATTAAAGGTGCCTTCCAGTGCAAACCATTCCATCATAAGGCTTCGGGCCAAATGCTGGGTTATGTATTTGTAGAATATAAATACACAGTTATGCATCTATAGATTACTACATGCACACTGGGTCTGATCTACGGCCTAGTCTGGTTAACACTGATTTTAGACATCTTGCAGTTTGCAGGTGGGTGGGAAAAGGAGAGAAGAGCAGTAATCCTTTCCTGGGATTTTTTTGCTTTATCATTTACCATAATATTTTAACTCTGAATTATCATGTATGCTATAAAAACACATCAAATATATTCACTGAAATCTGATAAACCCCTCAATTTTAGATATGTTGCAGCAATGAATTTCACAAGTAAAAAATTACAATGTTAAAAGCTCCCATGTGTTAAAGACAAACCATCAGTTGTTGGAACGAAGGGAGCTAATTTAACTTTTTCTTATTCCCAGAGAATTTGTGTAAGAGTTTAACAATACCTTCTCTTGTACTTTTTAAGTAGTAGAACAGGAGGAAATACCATGTGGCCGTATTGCACTCACTTTGCTAACCTTCCCAGTTTCATTTCCTACTTTTATTTTTAGATACTTAAATTTAATAATACCTGAGCAGGAGGGATTTTTGCATTGCACTCAGTAATATTTTAAGTACTTTGAAAAATAAATGTTACAGCAATTTCAGCTATCTAATCTCTAACTCAGAAACAGTAACCTGCAGAGAAAAGTATTGTATTTACTTTTCGTTTATTTCTCAGGGTTGATCTGTGCCAAAAATTCCAAAATAAAGACAAGTCTTGCTTCGAAGAAAATCTAAAGGCAAAAAAGACTTTAGAATATTAAAAGATATACCAATGTTAAGTATGCAGTAAATTAAAAATCACCATCTCACAATAGGAAAAGCATTATATTTGTTAGAATAGGGGTAGACTTAGGGGTTTTACTACAACCAGCTTGTAAAATCTAGGGAAATAAGTGACCGTAATTAAACTAATCCACAATCCAAACACGTCACTAGAGGCAAGGCTCCCCTCCACCTCATGACTGCAACAGCCCAAGTCTGGACTGTATCCTTACCTCGATAATGGCTTTGCTTAAACTGTTCTATTACTGAATGCTGAGAGTTTTTATCCCAAGCTGAAGAACAACTCTAAAATGAACCTGACCGAAAGCTCATTGCTGCTTCCTCATTAATATGCCAGAAGGTCTGTGTGACATTTCTGTGGGATGTCTCCATGCTCTTGGGATTGGTGATTCAGTGCAGAGTTGGTTGGAATTCCGACAAAACTTCATCTCTCCTAAAATGGCTTATTTTTACCAGCCTGTCAAGCTAAACTGAAAATAATTACTTTGTGTGCAGTAATAAGGGGAAGGATGGAACTTTCACAGCAAAATGTGTTAGGCAGCTCACTAGAAAGATGAAGCTGCATTTTCAAGAGCTGCACGAAGTTTATCTCCCAGGTTTAATTCTTTTTTTCTGCAGCTAGGAAAAAAAAAAAGTCCAATTTTCAGGTGCATAGTAACAGTGAAGCTAAAGTAGTATGCAAATAAGATCTCTGTATGGTCAAATTGATGACCTTTGTTCCTTGCTTGTCATAGTTTCACAAAAGAGATCAAGGAAAAAGCTGTGTTTAGAACAGGGCTATTAACTGGCAAAAAAAGAGACATGAAAGAACTGGAAGTCTCAAAACAAGTATAAAACTACAGACTAATTTTGGTTTTCACAGCATTGCAGAGTTTAGAGACTAGCCTCACCACAAATTAAAATCGTATTCAATGGAAAAAAAAAAAAAAAAAACAACAAACCAAAAAAACCCACACTTCACGAAAATTAATGTCTCATCATACCTCTCGAAATCCAGCAACTGTCCCCACAGGCCATGGATTGGAAGGTACCAGTCTGTGTCCTGTGTGTGATTCTCCTACAAGTCATCCTTCAATTCACAGTAAAATAGAACACGGACAAGGATAAAAGAAATCATGGGATCCACTGGTAAGCAGCAGTCAAGGACCTTACAAACTTTCTTCCCGCATGAGCTGTTTCTTTGTAAATGTACTGTAAATATATAAACATATATATGGAAGTAACTAGAGCGGAGGACCTGAAGTCCTACACACTCAATATGGGCAAAGAAGAACAAACTGACAGAATTTAGTCCATGGCAGAGGCCAGTGGTATGCCAAGGAAGACACGGTATTGACTTTTAAGCTTTTGTCACGTAAAAAGCACCTGGGCTCTCTGGAATTGCTGGCATAAATGCACTGTATGCATATATTACATAACACGAAAGTATGTATTTTAAGCTCCCTCACAGGCAATTTCAGAAGGAAAGGAATAGAGCAATTTTATTAAGAACTTTTATGACATTTAATTATATCTCAGAAAATTAAAAATCTCAATATAACAGTTATGCTGAGAAAGACCTATAAAGATAATGCGAGGTGTTGTCAAAAGGGAACCGAGTAGAATACTTTAAGACCCGACACACTTCGGTCATTAGTGAATCATATATTAAGTCCACAAATAATGCAAGTTAAGATGCATTGTAAAAGCTCTTGAGCAAATATGAAAACTAAAGGAATCTACAATACCTAACAGCTAAATTCCTTGATTTCAGGGGTACAGGATGACATCATCAGAGGGTTACAGAAAAATTATGGCAACAAATGTGTTTTTTAAAAAAAAAAAAAAAAAAAAGGGGGGGGGGAACTTTAAAGAAACTATTTCTTCTTGAAAGACAGTACTTTTATCACCCGGAAAGAACTCTAGAAAGCTAGATGTACTGAGCAATAAGAAATCCCTGGATTAATATTTGATATATATTATGGTAGCAAGAAAAGATCACCGTATGTGATTTTCATTTGCATAACCTCACATAGAGGGAGAAGGTCATTCTACTTTTAAGTCTACATTCATTACCGAACACTTCTGCACAAAAAAGAATTCAGGCAAAATGCACAAGATTCAAATCAGAGTGTATTGTATAAGATGACATTTTAAGGTTTAGGTATGTAAAGTTTAGTAAAATATCAACATCAATGTCCACAAATCCTTTTGAGATACACAGCTGAGATGCATGCACTACAGGAATGAGCGCCAAATTAGGATTAAATGAGTAATTTAAACTAAACAATGTATTCAATTACCTCTTTCTTCTATTTTGAATAAATATTTTCTTCTATTATTCTATCCCAAATCTCTGAACAGGCCAGGCTTTCCAAGACTTCATAGTTCTAATTGTTTAACACTTCTCCAGGGCGGGTGTTTTCTTTAACCACAGATGTGTACATCTGTGGTTAAGTGACTTCATTCAACTGATTTATGTTCATCTTGCTTGCTGGATGTGCTATACCTACATGCTGATTGACAAGGTTGTCGTTCCCTGCGTACTGGTTTTGCTTTCTTGTTGTATGGAAATTAACCATAAATCCTGTCACGAGTTAGCTCACTTTCTGAAAAGAATCCAAGCTACTTTGGTAGAACTTTTTCCTATTTCACTGCTAGAAGATAAGAAACTAATTCTGTACAAGACAATTAAGGTTAAGACTTATTTGGAAGCTGAGTATGGCAGCATTTTCAGAGTCTTTTACTACGATGATGGCAGAAGCTCCAGAGCAACAGCATGCTTGTATTCTTACCAGCAACCACGTTAGAATCATAGAATTATTATGGCTGGAAAGGACCTCCAGTATCATCAAGTCCAACCTTCATCCCAGTATCTCCCTAACCACTAGGCCATAGCCTCAAGTGCTACAGCTGCTGGTTTTTTTGGTTTTTTTTTTTTTTTTCCAAACACCTCCAGGGATGGTGACTCCACCACCCCACCCCCAATCCCATCCCATCTTCCTCCCCCCCCCCCAGTCTGTTCCAGTGCCTAACCACTCTCTCAGTAAAGAATTTCTAACATCCCATCTAAACCTCCCCTAACGAAACTTGAGGCCATTTCCTCTCATCCTGTCATTAGTAATTTGAGAGATCACCAGACTCACTACAACCTCCTTGTAGGTAGCCGTAGAGAGCAATAAGGTCTCTTCTCAGTCTCCTCTAAACTAAACAACCCCAGTTCCCTCAGCCTCTCCTCATCAGGCACTCTTTCCAGACCCCTCACCAGCTTCGTTATCCTTCTCTGGACCCGCTCCAGCACCTCGATGTCCTTCTCGTACTGTGGTGCCCAAAACTTGACACAGTACTCAAGGTGCAGTCTCGTGAGCGCCGAGTACAGGGACGCAATCATCTCCCTACTCCTGCTGATTCCACCATTTTTGATTCAGGCCAGGATGCCATTGGCCTTCTTGGCCACCTGGTCACACTGCTGGCTCACGTTCAGTCGGCTGCCAACCAACACTCCCAGGTCCTTTTTCGACAAGCAGATTTCCAGACACTCTTCTCCAAACATGTAGTGTTTCCTGGGGGTGTTGTGACCAAAGTGCATGACCTGGCACTTGGCCTTGTTAAACCTAATACAACTGACCTCAGCCCATTGTTCCAGCCTGTCCAAATCCCTCTGCAGGGCCTTCCTACCCTCAAGCAGATCGACACTCCCACTTAATTTCATGCCATCTGCAAATTTACTGAGGGTGCATTTGATCCCCTCATCCAGGTCACTGATAAGGATGTTAAACAAGACTGGTCCGAAAACTGAGCCCTGAAGGACACCGCTTTTGACCGGTCACCAACTGGATTTAGCCCCATTCACCACAACTCTCTGGGCTCAGCCATCCAGCCAGTTTGTAACCCAACAAAAAGTCCATCCGCCTAAGCCATAAGCCTCCAGCTTCTCCAGCAAAATGCTGTGGGAAATGGTGTCAAACGCCTTACTGAAGTCCAGGTAGACAACATCCACCGCTTTTCCCTCATCCACTGGGTGGGTCACCTGATCACAGAAGGAGATCAGGTTGGTTAAACAGGACTTGCTCTTCATGAACCCATGCTGGCTGGGCCCGATTCCCCCGTTATCCTGCACTTGCCTTGTGATCACACCCAAGATGAATTGTTCCATAATCTTTCCTGGTACCGAGGTCAGGCTGACAGGCCTGTAGTTCCCCAGATCCTCGTTCCTGCCCTTCTTGTAGATGGGTGTCAAATTGGCAAGTCTCCAGTCATCCGGGACCTCCCCCGTTCACAAGGACCACCGATAAATGATGGAGAGGGGCTTGGGAAGTTCCTCCGCCAGCTCCCTCAGCACCCTTGGGTGGATCTCATTTGGCCCCATAGACTTACGGGCGTCCAGTTGTTTTAGCAGGTCATTCACTGCTATTTCCTGGATTATGAGGGGATTATTCTGATCTCCATCCCTATCTTCCAGCTCAGGGGACTGAATACCTTGAGGATAACTGGACTGACCGTTAAAGACTGAGGCAAAGGCGGCATTAAGCACCTCAGCCTTTTCCTCATCCTTGGCAACAATGTTCCCCCTCACATCCAATAAAGGATGGAGATTCTCCCTGGTTCTTCTTTTTTGTTATTAACGTATTTGTAAAAATGCTTTTTATTATCTCTTGCAGAGGTGGCCAGGCTGAGCTCTAGAGGAGCTTTTGCCCCCCTAAAGTTCTTTCTACATGACCTAACTAAATCCCTATACTATTCTTGAGTAGCCCGCCCCTTCTTCCAAAAGTGTAGACCATCCTCTTTCTCCTCATGAGGTTCACTAAGAGCAAGTGCAGGGTCCTGCACCTGGGCTGGAATAATCCCCACTATCAATACAGGCTGGGGGAGGAGGCGATAGAGAGCAGCCCTGCTGAAAAGGACTTGGGGGTGCTGGTAGACGAGAAGCTGGACGTGAGCAGACTGTGTGCCTGCAGCCCAGAAGGCCAATCGCATCCTCGGCCGCATCTAAAGAAGCGTGGCCAGCAGATTGAGAGAGGGGATTCTACCGCTCTACTCTGCACCGGTCAGACCTCACCCGGAATACCGCATCCAGCTCTGTAGCCCTCGGCACAGGAAGGACATGGACCTGATGGAGGGGGTCCAGAAGAGGGCCACGGAGATGATCAGGGGGCTGGAGCTGTCCTCTCCTACAAGGACAGGCTGAGGGAACTGGGACTGTTTAGCCTGGAGAAGAGAAGGCTCCAGGGAGACCCAACAGCCACCTTCCGGTACCTGAAGGGAGCTTACAGAAAGCCTGGAGAGGGCCTGTCTACAAAGGCCTGGAGCGAAAGGACAAGGGGCAATGGTTTTAAATTAGAAAGGAGTGGATTCAGATTAGAAATAAGGAGGAAGTTCTTTACCACGAGAGTGGTGGAGCACTGGAACAGGCTGCCCAGGGAGGTGGTTGAGGCCCCATCCCTGGAGACATTCAAGGTGGGGCTTGACGGAGTTCTGAGCAACCTGCTCTAGTTGAGGGTGTCCCTGCTCTCAGCAGGGGGGTTGGAGTATGTGACCTCTAGAGGTCCCTTCCAACCCAGACATTTCTATGTTTCTAAGTCCCAGCAAAAGCTCCCTGTTCAGCCAGGCTGGTTGTTTTCACCGCCAGCTTGTCTTACAACATATAGGGACAGCCCGCTCCTGTACGGTCCATCAGAAAAATCGTTTTGAATGCATAACCACAATTACTTAGTTTGTATACTGAAGAACTTGTTCTGATTCAGAGTATAAAGCTTTAACTAAAAACCTGTGTTTATTTGTCCACAGTTAGCACAGGTTTCACCGTTCCAGCTTTCTTTGGAGCTTTGAGTGACATTTTTTCTTTTATGCTAAGGAATTGGAAGTTTTGGCTTCCTTCACCTATAATTCATTAATACACAGACACGTGCAAAAGCTGTTTGAAGGGTTTAAACAAACATTTCCTGAAATAATAATTTCTATGGTAGAATCTCTGAAGCTTTTCCTTACATGTACCCATTTCAGAAGTGTCTTCACCCACTTCACAATCTAAGAAAAACCTTTCATAAAGTACACACAAGCAAACCAAAACAGGTTAGATAAAGAGCAGCCAAATGGCTGAGCACAATTATACAAAACATAGCAACTGATACACATTTTAAAAACTAAGATCACCTTGGATATACAGTTGTACCCCTGAGCCAGAAGACTAAGAGGCTCTAAAATGAATCTCTGCGGTTCACTGGTCGCCTATAGCACAGCCCATTACAAAGAACACAAAGCCTAGTTTTACATCAAATGAAAGGCAGAAACACATCATACTCAAGACTCTTCATAGCTTTGTATCTTTGTTTTCATTTTAATCCCTGTTTTACGTAGCCAAATTACATTTATGATTTAGAAACAATTTTAATGGTTTCTATACACTAGAAAGACCAATAAATCACCCCTCCTCCAACTGGTGGAAAATAAAGCACATCAGCTCAGGACAGGTAATTGCAGTCTCATTTCATGGTAAGTCGGACTGATGAGAATTACTCAGATTACTGAATGTGCAGAATGTTCTTCCAAAGCCTCATCGTTCTCCACATTATTAAATAATGAGAGGTCTAGTGAGTCAATTTCATAAACCAGGATGAATATTCCTCACCAGAAAAATCTCTGGGATCCAAAAGAATTTTCTCCATTGCTATGCTAACAGACTAAGCTCCTTGCAAATCACGTCCAACCTATCACCTACAACTTACAAATTGTGTGGTACTTGAGCGTGCTAGCCCAGAAGGAGAGCAGGTTGAAATTCAAGAGTTGCCAGTGTTCTAACAAACATGCAAACTCAAAGTCCAAACCTGTGCAACTCATTAACTGCTCCTGTCATCATTCTGCATAGGTCAAGTGCTGTTGTACCATATTCGAGTGTACAACGAATACATGAATATAAGCCTGTCCTCTGGGAAAAGTGGGGATATGAAATATCACAGACATACAGAGAGCAAAATAAACACATTTTTTGCCTATGCTGAGAAATGCAAACACCTCTATTCACTCCATAAGCATTTTAGCTTTTGACTGCTGGAGTTGAGACCATCAACTCTGAGCCATCTGAAACAGAAGCAGCAGCAAATCTGCTTCTTTTTTTGAGGACATTCACGGAGGCGGATGGCTGGCAAGTTTGACATTCAAAGCATTGGAAGGGAAAACTGACAGCAAGGGGGGAAAAGAGAAAGGCTCCACCTACATGAGAGTCCCAAAGGAAAACTACACTTGAAGGGGG
>JANHGN010016631.1:26516-38254 GCA_024605025.1 Megaceryle maxima
CTACCCCCCTGAGAAAAAAAAAAAAATTTACAACAGAAAAACTTTTTCTACCCTGTTCTGGGGAAAAATGAAAAAAAAATAAGGGCACCTTTCAAATTGGTGAAAAAAAAAAAAAAAAAAAAACCACACAAACCCAAAAGAGCAAGATATCAGAGAGATAATACACAACTTTCTTTAACGGTCTTCACAAAAGAGAATGTAAAAAACAAACCAAACCGAACACCTGCTCCCCCCCCCAAACAAACAAACAAAACAAAACATAAAAAAAGTCTTGGTAGCAAAGCAAGCATAACACAAGATAAGGATGTCTCGAGGTTTCTACATTTAAGTCATTATACCGCAGCAAGTGACCAAACTTTTAATGACTCTCCAAGAAAACCAGTGAAAGAATTCAAACTCCCTCCCCCAATAAAACCCCAGTAACCCATTCATTTAACATCACTGTGCTTCAGAGAATGGGTAAAAAGGTGCCAGTGTCAGGAATAGGCTTTTCTAATGTGTCTTTTAATTCCAGACTGCCCACTGATCATCAAATAGACTGAGCAGTATCAGAGACAGGAGACTGGAACAGCTGAAGCAATTCAGTTTGGGCTGGCCTTTTCCATTTTCCCTGTTCTGAAGCAACAGCCCTTGAGCACCACAGTGGTTCCACCGATCAGTTACTGTATTCCTGTGGCAAATGTAGAATGGACACAGCGGATGGCTTTTACAAAAATGGCTTTTAAATGCAGTTTAGATTCTATTTAATTCAATGGTATTTTTTGCCCAAAATCAGCAAGTGATAGCAGCAATGCTGTAAATTCCTATTCAGTTGTTAGATATCCCAATAAGGCCTATGAAAAAGAGAAAGCTTGGAAAATTCCGTGATTTGGCTTTGGCTAGACTTCTATTCAGCACATTTCCTTGTAAAGCTGAGATTGAGTGCTGCTAGTAAAGAGCGTTCACATTAGCTCTATGTTGGCAGAGATAGCCATCCACTAAATATGAGGCTTAGTCATAAGAACCTATTACTACCTCCCTCAATAAAAATACTAATTTCTTATAACTCTTTAAAATCGTTACTGTTTTCTATAATGCAATACATGCTCTTGGGGTCTCAACTACGCCAGGGCAATCCATAACTTGTAGTTGAAATTTAGCACCTGCCTAAAAGCACTATGTTGTGTATTTAACTCTGATCATATTTCAGTCTGTAAATTCCATCTACGATGTTGCAGATAAAAGACCTCTTCTTTCTCAGCATCAGAAAGAATCTCAGACTGTCTCATTATGCTCCTATTAGGATTTCCTTATCTGTTCAGATGCAAGGTCAGATACTCTACATAGCTCTTGCTGCTTTCTGCTCAGCCTTCTGGCATTATCAGCCATTCCTCTTAGTTTTGTTATCAGCAAACCTGCTGAGGGTACACTCTGACCCATCATCCAGGTCACTAATGAAGACGTTAAACAGGACTAGACCCAGTATTGAGCCCTGGGGTATGCTGCTAGCCTCTAATTAACACTTCCTGTGACTTGTGACTGCTCACCACCCTATGGGGCTGGCCATTCAGACAAGTTTTTTTTATCCATCTCAGTAACAGCTTTTCTATAAAAATCTTATGCGAGACCACATAAAAAAAATCTTTGTACTCATATGATCTTGTGTAGTTAAGAAATAATATAATTGGGGGTTTTTTTCCCCCCCCCTAAATAAAAAATAATAAAAAGGAACCTGTCTGTTCTTCAGACTCTTAACTCTCTGTTGCCATGGTCACAAATTACCATAGTAACCATTAGGTACATCTGTATTTTTAGATTAAGATTGCCTTTATTTTCACAGAATATAGATCCAGTTGAAGGAAGCTACTCATTCTTACCAGAAAATACTAAAAAATTTAGAGTATAAATCAGGGCAACACTACTGAATACACACACAGAAATTGGTCGATTGCAAAAGACAGGGAATACATCATGAACTCTGCTATTTACAGAGCTGCTTTGGCAGGCAGAAAATGGTTTGAATGGACAACAAAAGAGATCCGAGGACAGTTACTGTCTAACACTATTGTCTCAGCAAGCCTCACTGGCAAGAAGCTCAATCAGAGAGCCCAGCAAGCTTAAATAGCCTCTGTAGTCAGGGGTTAACTGCAGTATTCATCTTTCTCCATTAGCGTCCAGGTTTGTTCCCTCCGCACCCCTTCCTAAGCAGGACGTTCACTCTCATCCATAGGAAATGCTGATATTCAGCCTGTCGTAATTCAACTGTTACCAGACAAGTCTTTACTCACATTTTCAGTGATTGTATGTTATGCTTATACCCTCTGGTGGACAAAAAGCAATTCACAACCCAGCCTGTGCCTTACCGGCCTTTAGGTCAGCACTGCACCAATAGGAACTTAATCCAGCATCACTACATAGCCCTTAATTCCCGCACTTTGAGGAAGGTACTTTAGTCATCTTTAGCTAGATTTGTTTTGGCTTCTCCATTTTCTGAGTGGGCTTTTATTCAATCAACACTGCCTCACAGATAGCTCAGCACACCTGAATTTAGACATGAATTCATCGGCACTTCAAAAAAAAAAAAATTAAAAAATCATTTAGCTCTATGTGACATTCACAACATTTGAGAAATAATCTAATAGTGAGAAATCCATAACTCAGTGCTTTCCCAAAAAAGGCAGCCCTTTACCTCCTAATTTTATAAAGTCGCCAAAAATTTTCAACTTGTTCTCTTTTTGGTAAGTTACTAAGCATTACTTATGACAAAAATTTAGTTTCCTTGTATGCAAAAATTTTACGTGCTTGCCATCCAACCCGACTCTCCTCCCTGACCTGCCGCAAAGAACACAACTGAATTCTCCATCTTTGGTAAGTCACTACAGGAATGCATTTCTACTGCTGCCACAATTTTTTAGATAGTATCAGACAGTTAGATATTACAGAAAACTTGGAACTCTTTCTCCTTTAGCGTTCACTCACTTTTGCAGCCTTCACACAAATGTTAGTTCTAACATTATTTGGCTAAACAGAGACAGAATACTCTTGCCCAAAGAGTCTGCTGTAAGAATATTTCAGCCAGAACCCACTGCAAGAAAAGAGAAATACATACAATCACAGAATGTTACGGGTCAGAAGAGACCTCCTAAGATCATCGAGTCTAACCCCCCTGCCAGAGCAGGGACAAAACTAGGGCAGAATAAATAAAATACATAAAACTATACTATTGGTGATAGATACTCAGATTCTACCTGGAAATCTAGCCTTAGGTCAGGAGCTGAGAAAGAGAGCAAAGAAATAACAGTTTGTTCACAAGGGGTTTATGGAAAGGTTTTAGGCAAAGAGGCAGCTGAGACCCAAATTTACCTGCAAGATCGCAGAAAAAAACCTGACAATTTGCCACTGGCTTCTTTTCGCTTCATATTATTTTGATTCCAGTTCTCATCAGAACTAGAGTATGATTCCACAGGTATCTATGTACATGAGCATAGCAGAGTCCAGCATTTGGTTCATCAAAAACCACAGGCTTTGAAGGGGCATTTACATAATTTCCCAGATTGATGTATCCTCCTGGAGCTCCTGACTGATCTACTACAACACGATGCAGAATAACTTGATATTCATCTGGTCCTACCTGCAGATCAGCTGTCCGCTCAGGTAAAAGTCAAACTTTTAAGTCACGAAAGGTTCAATAATCTCAATGCTCATCTTAGAAAGCAGCTGAAGCCCATCTTAGAAAAGCAAGACACAGAGAGAGAGAGATTCTCTGAGAGAGAAACCAGGTTCTAATCTGTAGAGCAGAGTTTAAGTATTGCTCGAGGATCAGAAAGTGAGCAGTATGTCCTGGAAAACTCTGTACTGTACACCGCCCATTTTCCACTCTAATTCTCTCTCTCAAGACAGGTTCTTAGCCGCTATTCAGATTCATCGTCTTAATTTACTGTTCAAACTAATTGTTCTCAAGTTACTTTGCACACCTCTTAAGATTGTTTCGGAAGCCTCTAGCCTTCTTAAAGTTACCTATAAATAACATGAGAATGAGTTATGTTTGTAGTGTCTCGTAATCGTGCTAGATTCCAGATGAATGACCAGAAATCCTTTCTCTTCAGGAACACTAAATCACACCCCCATCCTGCATATGCATTTCTGCACATACAAGCTCTTAAAACCTTACATTCTGTAGGCTTCCAACCACAAATAGCACACAGGAACTCTTGAGCAACTGGCTCTATGTGGCCCTTGTAGTTGGGAAATGAAGTTAGGTAAATATGGATAGAAATGTAGTTGGATAATATATAGGTAACTAAGTGGTTAGGGTCTGGCGACCGGAAGATATCGTGCTGTACGGAAAGTTAGGACCCTCTCTAGGTAGCCAATAGCAATTAAGTTTTATGATGTAAGACGACGGAAGTGACGTTGTAAACCTAGGGTATATAACGCCATGTCGTAAACCAATAAACGCCATTTCGCCGCCCACCACATTGGTGTCTGCGTGCCAATGGACCGAGCGGCCTGAGATTGGCCGTCGAGTCGTTCCTGAACCAGCTCGCCACGCCTGAAACTACTAATCAGGCAACAGGCCCTGCTCGAGCAGAGCGGTTGAATCACATGACCGCCAGAAGTCCCTTACAATTCTGATGACTCTATGATTTTATGAGCTCATACAGCTTCAGAATACTTTGCTGGTTTTCCACATATCTGACTTTACATGACAACTCAGAAAGCAGCGCTAGAATACGCTCCAGCCAGGCGGCACATCACAAATTCTTAGTTGGTAAAGCAAGAAAAGCTATAGCGCTCACAAGCTACATAGAGAGATGGGATTCAGCATCTCCCCAGCAAGTAGCAGAGTAATGTGACAATACAGCGTCCCCATCAGAAAAAAGGATAAGACTATTGCTCAATTCAACAGCTGCTCTCAGGTATATGACACTTCACAGTTAACATGCAATTCTCCTTGATACAATGCTATGAGCAAATCAGAAAATATGCAGAGTATTCCACAGTTACTTCACTTTCCTCCTAAGGCACTGTATTTCCTGTCGATTAAGATGACAAAGAATAAATAACAATTTCTGGAAAGTCAAGGTTCTCTAGAAATCTTGCTTTTCAAGGGAGAAGTGACTTTTCCCTATATTGTTAGGGAGTCATACTTCCAAGAGACATGTATGAAAAAGAAAGCCCAGCACTGCAAAAGGCAATGAATGAAATTCAATTCACTAAAGTGGGGGAAAGTGTAGCTTCCCCAGAAGAAGCTTTGCAATTTTAAGAACATCAGCATCCCTCTATCTGATACACTCACTACCTATCAAGGAAGTTAATCTAGTATAAAAGGAATCAGTCCTCCCAAACTCAAAAACATAAGACTGCAGACTCAGAAACTCAATAAAGATCACTAAGAAATTAAGATGTTTAGTTCAAGGGTACGGTTTAAAACCCGACAGTACTTCGCTCTATATTTTCCTATTTCTTACCCACCACGGAGGATACTGCCAAGGCAAGAAAACTTTTTTTCCATTCTATACAGCAAATCATTTCCTCAGAAAGGAAATTACATTTCACTGTTTTCTTTTCCAACAGCTGAACACAATATTATAAAGCATGGAGGTACAACATTTCTTTCCAAAAGGCAGCCATGGCTTCATTTTGTATCTCACGGTACAGGTATTTTAGGACAATTTTTAGGCACACAAAGCGTAACACACATGTACGAACACTCCCGCCTCTTCCCCCACCTTCAGGTATAATTTCCTCTTATTGCATTTCTCTCCGTGCCCAAGCACATTGGGAAAGGGGTATAAACACTTACTGAACATAATGGGTGGAGATTTAACCATTTGCTTAATTGCACAATGAAGCCCACAGATGATACCGAAGAGAAATTACATTCCAGCATTTCCTGCTGAAAACACTGAACAACAGCTGATAAAAGCATTTTATCGAAACAGCACATTCAGCATTCTCATTAACAGGAGAATTTCTATGCAAGACCATGCCATCCAATGCAGAACTGTATCTAGAAACTCACTAAGAGGTCACGTGGGTGGTTGGCAGATCTGCAGAGGCTTCGATCAAGCAGAGCACAATCTAGCAGTCACATTTGTAATGGAAGAAGAAATTAGTGTCCGTGCTAAGACATTGTTCTTGCTCTGGGTAAGTTCTGCTGCTTGACATCATCAGCTTCTTATCACACACTAGATAATAGGTCCTGACTCTACTCCAGACTCTCACAACCAGAAATCACTTAATTCCCCTGTACAACAGAAGTCAGAGTAAGACTGACCTGTGCTTACCTGTAGCCTAATGACACCAAGCATCAATGCTAAGTAAAACATATGTAGCACGGGACCTAGCTCAGGAAGACAAAGGCAAATCTAAATACCAAAACTGAGTCTTCAGAAATTCTTTGTTTGCTTCAAAGCAGGAAGAGTTACTACAAATTGATTCTAGAAAACATTCTGGAAAGGCATTGTATGAAGACTGAGTAATCCGAGACTACCACAACACATGCACAAGAAAAGGGCGTGAAGATCAGCAAAAGGGGAGACTACTCAGTTCTTGTCTTCCAAAAAAAAAAAAAAAAAAAAGCCCTCACAATGACTTACATAAATAATTTACTAAGGAAATTTTCAGTTAAGGAAAAAACATTTCAAGAAATGTGGTCACCGAAGTACTCGGTATACAAAGAATAATGGTTCTATCTTGTTCAGTACGGTAAAGTCTAGGACAGGAATTCCTCACGACTGAATCTTCCACACAATCAGGAAAAATTTTTATCCCTCCTATGGGAAAGAGCAGTTTCTTCTGGAAACAGAAAAAAATCCTGCTCGGGACATGTCTTTGCATGAAATATTGAGACACATCTACAGTGTTTGCTAACAAACTAAAAAGAACAAAATACTTGCTTCCACCCCACCCCCTGAAACTAAAACTCAAAGCCAAATCAAGGATTTTCTACTCGCTTCTGGATAAGGCCTTGTGGATGATTTTGGACAAGTATTTCTGACAAGATGCAAGCTGCTGACATGATCTGTCAAAAATTCAATTTTTATAAGCTACAACTAAAAGTAAAACCAACTTAATTAGTCTGCTAAAATAATTATTTAATTCATAGCAATTTGCCACCAAGACAAAAGGAAACAAGGAAAAAAAAATCATTTCTGAACTCCAACTTTATAAACTTTTGAAGGGCTGTTCTTTACGACAGAAATACTTGCGGAACATTACTTGCAGAAGTGCTTACAAACATTAGCAAATACTCAGATTGTGAAGAATCCACAGTAATTTCAGAATTTCAGCAAAAGACACGGGCAAACACAAATGCCTGCATCTAGAGCTATGGATGGTCTTCGGTAAAGAAGGGAAGAAGCCAGGTTCCTTTGATAGCTAGTTTCAGTAAAGACCATCAAGTATTCACTCAGACAACCATGTCCATAATGGTGTTCCCCCATTATAAAGCTCAACAACAGAAACCCTACTCATGTCATAAATTCCTACTGACTCTGTTGGCATGTGTACAGGGAATAATCCCTTAATGTTCAACAGATTTGAATGCGGTATGGCTTGGCATAATGCAAATTTTCCCTGCATCACTGCAATTTCACTCCCACAATATATATATATTCTACATTCAGTGTAGTTCTGTCGCAAGCGTTATATACTACTCAAGTCTCAGGACATTGATGAATATGGCACATGGTCAGACAAAGTATCTGTGCAAGGGCTGCAGTAGCATAAAGCAATGGGACTGAATAAACACGGTATTGTGCCCTGCTCCCCGCTCTTTATTCCCCATAAATGGAATCCTGGAGTTAGCAAAATTCATACATCAGCTATTTATCAGTTCGCATGCCCTGAGGATTGGATCTCCTAAATCTGAGAAATTCTCAAGTATGCCTGCAGACTGTATTGAGCCAGATTTTCCCCATCATCTGCTAGAATGAAAGAACTTGTCCATAGTAACGAGAATCAGAATGACACGAGTTCAATCACTAAATGGCAAAGCAACACTTCCCCTGCCAGCTTTTCCCACATGGGACTTGCTGCATTCTGATGCTCTCACGGGAATCAAAGTGAAAAACAGAACCTGAAATGAAATTCAAGCAGCTTCAAAGATACCCAAAATCTTATGGATGCCAAACTTCCCTTCTCAATAGTTAACTCCTACAGACGCCTGTATCTACTTCATCACATGCGCATAACGCAGCACATTTTCTTCATTACTCAGTTTTTCAATTATCTCCCTTCGTCTTCCACAAAAAAAAAAAAATACAATAAACTCCAATCTCTTCACCTTCCAGCACTAGTAACAGGAATCTAGCATACTCCTCCCATGAGCTAGTCCTTTATGTTCAAAAGCACTCCGCATACATTATTTCAGTCACCTTCTCAAAGGGGATGGACATGACAGGTATGCTCCATTCTTAAGAAGGATGAATCATGGTGGGCACTTCTTAACAACACACAGCTGCAGAAGAATACCCAGAGCAAGATAAGACATTTTAGGGAGCCGCCCACCCCTGTGCAACTCCAGTGTCTAATTTCTCCAGCTTCTGTGCAATGGATGTCTTTAACCCTAGCTTCCAGCAAAGATTCTCCCCAACTAGGGTTATACAGTGGGAATTCCAAAGCAACAGGCTATGTACAGATATATCAGCATTCCCTCCAACAGGGAGATAAAAAGGAGAAAATTCCCGAGGATGTGTATCCTCTACTCCACTTTCTGAATCCCAGCCTCCCCCTTGCCTTGGAATGAGCTCTACAAAGCAGTAACTGTTATGTACATGAATCTCAGCTCCCTTCTTTTGGGGAGTTTCCCCTCAAAAGTGACAGGCAAACCCCGGAACAGAGACAGGTGCTGGGGAAGGGGAGGTCTCCTTAGGATGACTCGCCAGAAGCAAGAGAGCCTGCAGCTTTCTTCTTAGGACGGGCTTTTGTGCTTCTTACTGGAAGCTGAGGAGAAAGAAAGAGAGGCATTTTAGGTTAGTTTAACACCTAAATGTCTAACAGAAATACACAAGAATACAGAGTGAAAGTGGGACAAAAGAACTACAACATGATTACTTTATTCATGTCTTCCTTGTTTCAAAAAGGCCTTTTAAGCATCCCATTTGGTTTTGGTTAGTAAACAAATCACTCTGAGCACATCCATCTGAACACCCAGGAGAGGAAGACATGCTAAAACAGGACAAGCATGGTAATAAAATCAGTCGGCTGTCTCAACAGAAGATTAGACATAGTAGTATCTCTAACTGGTAACATTCACGTAACACTTCACTGTTATAACTTTTGACTGCCATCTCAAATGCTGTTCTCAGAAAGATGTAGAAGCATATTCTACTAGTCTGAACACTGTAATTCAGCGTCTTTCATTCTAAAGATGGGCAAACAGAGTGCATTTACGATGTATGCCTGGAAGAGCTGAATGCATCAATCTCAGAGATCTCAAAGACCTCCTACAATTCCTACATCGGAACTAAAGATCCAAACAGACTGAGCATAAAAAACCAATATGCCCGCAAGGGGCTTTATTGGAATTTCTGCATTCACAATAAACAGCATAGAAGAGTCACTACTGTCTTTTCATGATTTAGTTTTAAAAAGTTCCTCACAAGGAAGCTTGGAATCAAATTTTGTTCCTCTTGTTTCCCTGCTCCTGTCTAATATGCTAGAGAAGAAACAGAGCGGTCAACTCAGAAGTAAGCCTTTGGAATTTAAAAAAGATCCAGGCTGACTTTAAATACATCTTTAGACAAGCACATCCATCCTTGGAGATATTCAGAAGTCACCTGGACGTGAGCCTGGGAAACAGGCTCTAGATAGCCTTGGTTGAGCAGTGGGGTTGGACCAGATGATGTCCAAAGGTCACTTCCAGCCTCAAGTACTCTGTGATTGTTACAAAAAGTACTTAATCACATGCAAAAGTGTCCTGCACATGGTAAAATTAGGTTAACAGTATTTAAAATTATATTCTCAGCAATTACTTCCCTCCAAATTCTTTTGCATTTAGCCCGAAAAGCTTGACAATGTGAGCCAGTCATATAGAATTCTATCTTAAATACAAACAAAAAATAAAATTAGCAGTCCAAGTTGAATCAAGCAAACAGGACTGCCAATTTTACAAAAAAAGGATAAGTATTTTATCACATATAAGATCGAAACACAAGAAACATTCAAGTAAGAGCCAAAAACTGGAGAGCAGCACCTCAAAAAGCATATTCTAGAAAACACTCCAACAACTGAAAAAAAAAAAAAAACCAAAAAAAACCCAAGACCTAAATTCAGTTGTGTCCAAGAGCCATTTTTAGCTTATTTTCATATACGGTTGTTTTTAATAGGAAGAATAGACAGTTCATGTCCCATCTGAATGGCTTTAAGTATCCTGGATCATCACATGGGCATATATGGAAGGGACAGCTCAACAGTGACCCAAACTCCAAGACAAAATTCCAGGGTGGGGAGGAGCAGTGAGGGTTGGGAGTGGTGTGGAGGAGGCAATTACATTTTCCCCATATCCAATACGTAGAAGTCCAGGAAGGCCTAAGAGGGTACGGAACTGTTGCATTTTAGATGCAGAGAAAGTCGCTGTCCCAGGGATAAACATCACAGCAGTACTATATGTTCAGACTGTAACTGGCAGGAGAGAGGATGCAATCAACAAAACAAAAATATCTAATGCCCCACTCTTTAACACAAAACCTGCGTGAAAGCAAAGCTAGGTCCCGAGTTATGACAGAGGTTTACAGGCAGGAAAAAATACGAAAGCTGAAGACTAGTATAGGAAGCAGATGGCAAGTCCTCTGATATAGGACTCAACTAGACAAAGACTTAGTCCAACAAAGTTTATATAAACAGCTTTTAAAAGCTTCAAGACTATGAGGCCAGATCCTTCCAACAAGGCTCTCAAATCACTGTCTGTGCTGCAAATTAAAATTTACACAACAGCTCACCTCAGCTTTCATCATCTTTTTAGGAGTTTTGAGACTCTGGGTACGTTTAGGAAGTTTGTCTCCTGCATCTTCATCTGATGGGTCTGTTCTAGTCTCCGATGGGGTTCCATTAGACCTCTGTGCCACACTGCTCTCCTCTCCTGAAGAGTAACAGGAAGCTAAGGAATAAAGAGCAAGTTTTAGCACATTCTTCAAAAAAAAAAAAAAATTCCACATGAAATCTAAAAAAGCCCATCCTGAAGGACCATGTGGAAGGGAGACATCGACAACCCATAAGAATAATAATCCAAAAACTAGAGATGTGTTCGTTGATAGGAAGGGACTAGGGCAGACAATGCAACTTCTCCCAGATAATTTTGAAACTTCTCAGACCCAATGCATGAAAATCCCAGACCTACTACCTTCCTGGTTCACCATATGAGGCCTTGTACAATGGCCCGGCAGGGGTGTTTTGTACCTGAGTCCTCAATAGTTTCAAGAAGACTCCCACCAGAGGGGTGCAGTTGTGGCTCATGGCTTTGCATATGGACAGTATCTTCATCCCGGATCAGAGTGAGATCCTGCATGCTGAAGCTTCGCAGCTTCTCAGACAAAACTCCCTGGCCCTAAGAGGATACAAGAATTAGGTTCAAGGGCACTTTGCCTTTACCAAGATCATCTCATATGGGATCATTCAGAAGAAGAGGAAAGGTGCCCTATTCCCACTAGGGTAGTCTGAAAAAAAAAAAAAAAAAAAAAAAACAGAAAAGGAAAAAAGTAGTCTCCCAAAACCAACAGGGAAGAGGTAAAAGGTAAATCCATTTCTCCCTCCCA
>JANHGN010016632.1:0-15767 GCA_024605025.1 Megaceryle maxima
AACTGTTAAAAAAAAAAAAAAGTTTTGTTCCTCTTTCTATTTTTAATAAAAAATTATTATTTCTAGAAATAAAAATCCTTTCTGAGAGGGATGCTCAGTAGACACTGTCAATTCTAAAAGTACTTTACCTGTGTTTTTTATCGGGGCCTCCTGAGATGTGTGGCTAGGACAAACAAAAATGTGAAGGATTTCTAGCGTGTCTACTACATAGTAGACTTTTTGAGTACATATTTGCTCAGGAAAGGGAAAATATTATTATTTTTTTAATACTAAGCCCTTTGTACATAAAGCTGCAAACATGGCAGGGTTTGATGCATCACCAGAAACTACTTATAACTCTCTTCTGGAAACATGAGATTTTAAATATCCAGAAATATCTTTGGTGTTATATTGCCTTGAAACAGCTTTCTGCCAAACTTTTAACTTGGGTGCTTTACAGTCTGCTTTTAAACTGTCAGTGAAAATAAAGAACTACGTTCTGAACTTGCATAGGCGTTGTGAGCTACTTGTTGCTATTAAAAACTTGTATATGCGGTAGACAAATATAAAATGAATTTGAAAAGCCAACAAGGTTTTTTTTTTTTCCTGGCCTGATCAGTGATTTCAGCTGTCGGTGCATACTGCTGGCAGTTCTTGGATGTTCAGTTGAAATCACACGTTATAAACCTACTTTTTTATCTTTGTTTTTATATGTTCTGGTTATCCGTTAACTTTTTCTGTCTTTTAAAGCACCTGAATATATACATAGAGGAGAGATAATGAAACCAGTTGTCATTAACAGCATAAGCTAAAGTGGAAACGAAATAGGTGAGGACAGTAACAGGGAGTGTAGTTAAGACTTGCATATAGATCTCATTGACTTCTCATTTTATTAATCGTTCCTTGGTTTTCTGTCTGCATTTGTTGTTTTCCCACTCTTTTATATACAGTCTCTTATCTGTTCACATTTTTCTCTTATGCCCTTGTAGAAATGATTATAGCTAGAAAATTGTCCTGTTGAAATTGTTTCCAGGTTCTGGGGTACAGTCAGAACTAGGTTCTTGTGTGTCTTGCACTACAGAACTACCCTATCTCATTTTGCTTTGGTATTGTTTTTTGTGATTTCCCCCCCCCCCCATATTAATAAGTGAATATTTTTGGTACTTTTCTCATGGTTTTTTGTGACAGGCTCACATGCCTCTTATTGGCATTTCTGCCGCTTTGTAAAAAGCAGTCTACAACGTGCTGCCCTTTCTACCTCCTATACATTTAGCAAAACACGGTTAGGAGTAAAGAAATTTAAATGAGATTGTTACACTCATTAAAAGCAGTAACCTGATACCCGTCATCTTAAAATCCTGTGATCTTCAAAATACTGCACCCTGAATCAAAACATGAACACTTTGAAAAGTGGTGTTGTTCTCTTCCCACTTTTCTTTAGATCTTCGTTCACTACTTAGGTTAAAGCTCTTTACCTTCTTAGGAGTCACAGTTAGTGCTTCCTTAACTGTCTCCATCATATCAGCTCATGCACCACGCAGTCAACTAATGTGATAGGGCAGCAATCTGATGTACTGAGGATGCATTAACTCGTGCTAATTCCATAGATTCAGAAGACTACCAGCATAGTGAAGTTGGAGGGACACGCAGCACTCCTCTGACTCTGCAGAGGTTATCAGACTGAGGAGGGAGAGCAGTTAGGTAGCCAGACAGGCTCTGTGTTTTGTCTTGGGTGTCCTGGGTCCTGCATTTTTGGGATAAAATAGAAGGCCTTTGCCTCAGTGATTGTCTAATGTCTGCTCCGTCATGTCGTCTTCTCCAAGAGGTTTCCATACCTTAGGTCTTGGTTTCCTTCTGCAAAATGTGTGCGTGTTCAGAAGAGACTTCTTCCTTGCTTTTGATTTATTAAGAGACTTTTCAGTTTATGTCCTTTTGACACTTTGTTTGTTCTTGTCCCACCCATACCAAATGATGACTGTTGCAACTGGCCCTGCAAATTATGGTAGGAAATCTCTCTTGTGTCTGCTCAGTAGTAACAGGAGAGTTGTAACTCTTGTGAGGTGTGGACATCTTTTCATACTGGCCATGTGGATGTTGTAGTAGTTGTTGCTGAGGGAAGATGGTCGCTTGCCCTAGTTCAGTGGGTTTCTTAAGCAGTGTATACTATGTCATAGGTTGTATTGTTTTGCATAAATGTTTCCTTTTTTTTTTTTTTTCCTTTGGACATGTTTTAGCTATTCAACTTGTGTGGTGGGACAGTTTTGGCAGGAGTATATGGTCAATATTGGAGTGAGATTAAACAGAAAAAAACCCTCAACCCTCTTGATTCCATTTTATTCAAGTTTAATAGCTTTCCAATGTGGTTTTTGGTAACCTGGTTTAAAATTACTCTTTTGTCAGCTATAAAAGTTCTGAATGTTCTTTACAAAGAATCACTTTGCAAGTGGCTGTCAATGTTGTTGTGATCAGTGTTTGCATATAGCATTTAGGAAATGTAGTGGAAAGTAATATACACTTTCAGTTATTTTGAAACTCATTGGCATGGAATAATCTAGAGAGCTCACATGTACAGATTCCCTGAATTGGATTACTTATAAGCCATTTATTGTTTGATTTTTTTTTTGGTGAAAAATACTATACTTGCTACTTGTTTTATTTTGTGGGTTTTCTTTCTTTGTGGAAATCATCAAAAATAGGTGACATAAAACAAATGTAATACGTTACTTCCAGAATTTGTCCATTTCTTTTCCACACTGCTGCTTCAGAGATTAGGATGTGTTGAGTGCTTTCAAAGTGGACTTTACATAAAGTTGAATGGTAGGTGACTGGAGAGAAGAATTTCTGTGTTGAACTCTCACCTCTGTAAGAGGCTCTTACATGCCCTTGTAACCTTTTTTTTTTTTGTAAAAAAAAAAAAAAAAGGCATTAGAAATGTCTCCCCTGGTTTCATTGCTAAATATATGGAATGAAGCTGGTGGGTTCTGTGAACAAGTGCAAGATGGTAATTTTCTTCTTGTGCGTCTGTGAAGGCTTTTTTTCTGAGGCAATAGTTTCTTTAAACAAACTTCAGATCTCAGCTCACTTAGCTGATAAGAATTATTGGAAGCTCTAGTTTGATTGTGCTGTTGCTGTGGGATTGCTTTAGAATAGACAGCTGCTTAGCCTTTAATTAGTGGCACTTTATCAGTTGAGTAGTGAACGGTCTGTGCCAGTTCCATTGACCTCCGTTTGTGTGACATTTGCTCTTTGCACTATATTGTGACTTGACTTCTTAATTAGTTCAAAGGTGAATTATCACTTGATGTGTAATGTAACTGGTTGCTTTGTAGAAAGAAAAGGTGGTTGTGTGCCAGGGAGGATGCAACAGAGTAGCCCTTGGCATAGGCAGTGCTGCTGCTCATGGAGTAAATGTCTCCAGCAGTTGGGAAACTTCCAAAGTTCATGGGGTGGGAACCTCTTGTTGTTGTACCTGCCTCTGTTGTGCAGTGGAGAGGATCACTGGGTGAAACTTGGGAGCCAGGCTTTCTCTTGGCCTCCTTCCTGGTTATTCCTTTAATGTTTATCCCCTCCCACAAGCTCACTTACCAGTTGATCAAGTTGCTTGCAAAATCAATTCCTAAGTAGGATTACAAATAGAGATGAATTGAATGACTTGCACTTAAATTTTTTCAAATTACTTGTCTTCTTGTGTATTAAATGTTTGGTAAATTAATTAGACTTGGGTGTCTCTGAAAGAGTTTGGGGTTAGTTGCATCAGATGTTACTTCCTGAACAACTGAAGTTACCTGTAGGTGCAGAACTCATTCTGGCCTGAGGAATAACTGGTATAACTTTCTCCTCTGTGTCATACTTTCTACTTACCTGTTCCATGTTGACTTTTTTTTTCTTTGGAAAACTAATTTTCCCCAAAGTTTTAATTTTCCTGGCTTTCTTTATTCATATTCATTTTCTAATTGGTGGATCTGTTTTCTCCATCAGCACAGCTTGCAGACTCTCAAGGACAGCTGTTTTCAGTATACGGAGTTTAAAAAATTACTGGCTTAAGTTGAAATGAAATCAAAATACAAGTCATTTGTGGGTTTGAGTACTTAATGTATTAATCTAATGATTCAGATTAGTTAGCTAATAATTTCTTAAAATTCTGTAGAGGCACTTGTTAACTGCCTGCAGCATTTAATACAATAGGACTCTGAATTACTTAATCTGTAGACAGTACCTCAGCAACAAAACAGCAGTCTTTGGTGGCAACTTTTCTTAAATTCTAAACTGGATGGATTCCTTGTTAACTCAGTTTAATGTGAGTCATTTGTTTGTAATAGAAATTCCTGAAGAAAAAAATCAGAAGTGTTTTTAATCAATTTAGGTAGCAAGTGGTTAATACACTTTAGCTTCTGGGATGGAGCAATATATAATGAAAATGACTCCTTTTTATGAGCATCATATGGACCAGTGGTCACACTGATATTTACATATCAAATTGAGTAACTGTTCTTGTAACAGAAGATAAAATACAGTCATTTCAGCTAATGTGTTGTGTCTGTCGTGTGTGTGAAGTTAATTGCATCAATTATTTGCATGGCTCTGAATTCATACCTATTTTAGGTGTTTTTTCACACATTCGCAAAGTTCTGCTAACAGCCTGTATGAGCTCATTTAAAGACTTGAGTCATACTGCTTCACTTTTGGAAATGTTATACTAGAAGCCAAGTTGTCTGAAATCTCTAGCTTCTTTGGGCTATTGTAAGTTAATATAATACATTGTTGTACTAAGTTGGTGCGATCTTATTCTTTGGTCTGCTGCTGTGTTTGGCGTATGGTGGTTTAGGAGAAATAAAATGTATGACATCTAGTTTTGATGTTTTTTGATCTCCCTGTGAAATATGTCATTAGGTTTTTGCTTGTTACTTAAAAATGACAGAAGAGTATTTGTGTTGCAATGGGTGATAGAGTTTATAAGAAATTGAAACTTCTTATACTGAAGATGTTTATAGAAATATTTTTTTTGCAAAATATGCTGGACAGGTGAATTATCTGAGGGGAAAATATAGTAAATACATCTGGAAGACTTCAATAAATACTGTTACATCCCGTAAGAGGCTTCTGATGATGGGAGTTCCTGTCTTACGGCAAAAGATGCCTTATCAGTCATGTTCTCCTAAAGTGTGGTGGTTCTCTTGGGGGGAAAAAAACAGGGGGGAGGAAAGCATGATATAAGCAGAAGTGGAAGAAAAGCTTATGTAGGCAGTAGCCCACTCAAAAGTTTTATGTGGTAAACTTTGTATCCAGTGTTAGTTGCTATGATTAGTTATATTAATAAGATTTTCAAGCAAAATCAACCTTAATTCTGTAGTCAGCAGCTTTGAATATTGTTTTACAGGCCATGCATGATTTTTAATAATTCAAATGCCAGTTGTGTTTGGAAATGTCACCTCCTCTAACAATAGTAAGACTTCACTCACCATGGTGAGAGGAAAAATATATAGCAGCAGCATCATCAAATATGAGTCTGGGTAACTAATAAATTATAGTTTCTATGCCTTCACAGAGGTTTTCGGAGTTGCTTGTAAAGACGGGCTCATCACTTGGTGTTAGCTGACTTCTTGATTTCCTGATATTAAATTGCATTTTTTCCTTTTTTTTGTGAAAGCAATTTTCTGTGGCTGCACCACAGGCGTTGCACTGAGCTATGTTTAATGAGGCGGCCTCGTTGGGCTGCTTTGCAGCAGGGTTATGTCTTGTGGGGATGGAGGCAGAAAGCGGCGGACTTGTCTGCCTTTGGCCTGCCTTGTTTGACGGCACTGAAGATGAAACCAAATCTGTTTACTTGCCGTAGCCAGTGGAGGACTTTGTGAGCCCAACTGTGCAAGGACAGCAGCAAAGCAAGGAGGAAGATTTGGCTTACTTAAGCATAGCCTTCAGTGGGTGGTTGCCTGGGCGGTCTGCAGCCTGTGCAGCATGCTTTTGGGAGCCATGGCTGCTGATAACAAGACAACTGGTTACAGTCGGAGTTCATGATGTGATGGTTTGTGGAGGAGGGTGCCAGCATGAGCCTTCTGAAGGCAGCTGAAGCAGTTTATGAAAAGAGAGTTTGGTCTGATAGAACTTACTGCCTTTTAACCCCATTGCTTTTGTCAGACTGAAATCTGCTTAACCATGCCCAGACTAGCCAGGCCACCTTGTCAGCCCTACGCCACCCTCTGTGTTGTGTTTGTCTTGCTGCTGTTCTTAAACTTCAGTGAAACAACCTGTAGGATGTGCTGTGGGGGAAGTGAGCAAACATCCTGTTGAACAAGGTGTGAGTAAGATTTTTACACTCTCACACCTTGGTAACTAGGAGCTTTGGCAGGACAGCATTTTTCCTATGGCTTTGAATATACTCCTTGGCCTCAATTTAACTCTCAAAGGGTTTGCATGGGTTTTGTCAAGTGAACAGGTGACACATAAGCCTTTTTGTAGCCGGGGAGCCTGATGTCGAGTAAGCTGCACCATCCCCTTCTCCCTTTCACCCTGGGTAGGCAGTCTGAGGTTGCAAGTTGAGCAGTGAATTCTGCAGTCTGAACTACTGGAGAAGCAGTGCGGCTTGGTGTTGGCAGAGCAAGAAGTGGTTATTGCTGAGTAGTCTTGTGAGGCATCAAATGGTTCTGTGGAAATTGAAAGCTATAGAAATCTTCTAAGGCTTAAACCAATTTTAAAGAAATAACCTTTATGAAGAAAAACCGTGAATACTGGTTTTGGCTTTGAGGACTTCTAATTCTTAATTTGAAAACTTAGGCTTATTGAGTTTGCTCAGCTTTTCTGTCTGGAGAGGAAAAGATACTTTGAAGATTTTCTTCTGTCTTGAGCAAGTAAGACTGTTCTAAGTGGGGAATGTTATAGGTATAACTGCAAAAATGGGAATCACTTTTGTTGTGGAAAAATGAGTCCTAAGCAGAATATTTTGGACTAGTTTTTAAATCCAAAACTAGTATCTGGAAGCTTTGAAAGAATAGGAGAAATTGTGTACTTAAGAAACCAATCTCTCTTGGACTGAAATTGAGAGTTGTACTGGACGATCCTTATGGATCCCTTCCAATTTGAGATATTCTACAGTCTTTTAGGATTTTTGTTTTCCCTCTGTGATTGCGAACATATTTAGCCGCAGTCCAAGATTGAGATGTCAAGTTTTGCTTGCCTTGATGGCTTTCATCCTCATTTAGCCATGCTTTCAGAGATTCCTACTCCATGCTTACCAAAGGGAGTGTGATCCCTCTTGACCTGCCTGTCTTTTCTAGGGTGCTGTCTAATTAGCTGTTGTAGATGAAATGTAATACACAGTCCATTGAAATTAGTTCTGTTTCAAGACTATTTGCGTGAAGTAGCAGCAAATGCAGTTTGGTCTTCTGGCAGAATTGAATTTTGGGATTTGGAAATCAGGTGTATGTTTTTCTCTTTTCCTCATTTTCCTAGCGTGTAAGCATCAGTCATTTTTTTGCACAAAGTGTAATACTCTTTGGCTAGTTTGATGGGAGGCATAGAACAGGCCTGAGATGAGCTGTATCTCCCATAATTTCTGTGAAGGTGCAGTTGTGTGCACAAATGTGTTCACTGTTAGCCATGATAGGTAACAAGGCAACAAATGAATGATCAAACCCCCTTCTAATAACATCTGTGAGTGTGAGCTTTTGGCTGCTGGAAGCAGTTGTACCATTTCAGTGTGAGTGTTCCAGGTGATAACTATCTGCAGAGGTTAACGAGAAGATCATTATGCTACTGGTGCTCTGTGCAACTTCTCTCAGGCAAATGAAAGCATCTGTCTCTAGAGATTGTGGTCCAGTGCTTTTCACAAATGTTATGAATTTAAAAAAGAAACCCCATACTGTGAATCTGCTGGGGAAGGATATTTTTTGTTGCAATTGAACTCAACTTTGTTTGCTAATATGGTTATTTCTGTTTCATGTGCAATAACAGAAGTCAAGATGAGCATTTTCAATTTGGTAGACTTTTGTGTGTAACTGAAGTATTCAGGAAAAAAAAGTATTCGTTTAATATTCTTTCAAATGCCAATGATTTAAGTAAGAGTCATGAAGGGAAACTAATGAGGAGAAAAGTTCACCTTGGCTGTATCCCAGGAAAAAATAAAACCAAAACAATAGCAAGAGGCTGTTTGAGTGAAGTAGCTTCCTAAGAGGAATCATGGTGGAAATACCCATCTTTTGGGTCCCATAATACTAGACTGGACAGTGAAATTGAAATATGCTGTAAGGACTAATCTTGCATTTCTTCTCCAGAGAATTATCCTATAAGAAGTGCAATGTGTTTCCTATAATAAAGAACAATAAAGCATGGCTAATGCTGAGGGATTTTTTACTGATTTTAAACTAGACAGTACCCAGTAGAGCTTAAACTGCAATTAAGTTTTCTCTTAGCTGAGGTAAAATTCAACTTTCTTTCAGAGGCTTAAGATAGGAAAGAAAAAGCCTGAACATTACATGTACTCAGCTTTAGTTTTTGCAGCTAGCAGTAGAATCTTGCTAGTTTTTATTTGCTGATTTCCGTGTTACTAGTTACAGTTACAACACCGTCCTCTGAAGAAAGTGTGGCATTCTGGGCTTTGCCTCGCTGGGCCTCTTCTGCTGGAACCACATTGAGGATGTGCTTTGAAATTCTGGAGTCTCAGTTGCAGCTATTTTAAGATGTCTCTGACCCCGGCTGCCTGCCCTGTCTCTGCTGGAATTTTACTGTCCCTGGAGGCAGGGGTGACATGGGATGTATATGTAGTTTCTCAGCTGTCACAGTCCAGTCCAGGGTAGTATTTTTTTCTGATTTGAGAATTGCGGATAGGGTTATGACCTGACTTGTGGTGTGGGTGCTGAAGTCTGTGTTTCTCCTGGCTGGGCGGTAGCTTCCAGTGGAGCTGGTTGATGGCAAGGGTAAGATCTTAAGCTTGAAGCACATAGGAGCAGCCAGAGCTTATGAATTAAGCTCCAAAGCTGGTTTAGGCTCGTGTAAACTTGGTTGCTATTGTGTGGTTCCAAAGCAAACATATACTTAAATAAGCATTTTTAAATATTATGTTCAAAAAAACCCCCAAACCTCCTTCCTTTTAACTATTACAAACCTTTCACTTCTTCAGTAAGTGTCATAGGATTTTCCCTATGCCTAGCCCAACTGCTGCTTTCCCTTCTGTTTCCCCTGAAAAGGAAACCGTTTGTATGTTGGAAGTACTACAAATAATGTTAAATGTAGGATATCCTCAACTTAGTCTTTCTAACATAGTGGGGTGGATATATATGACTGCAGTTGTTTAAGTATTAGTAATACTCTTCACTCAAATGCTGCAGTGATAGATAAGGACTAAATTCAATAAATGCTAAACACTGTATTTAAATTTTCTAGGTATATCTTGAGTCTGTTCTCAGAGAAGCAAATGATGATACTGAAGGAATTGAAAAACTGCCTAAGCTTAATAGACCTTTCAAATGGCTGTTATTGTGTTGTGTATCATCCAGCAAAAAGTTAGTTAGCTTTATAGGTAATATGGAGCAATTCTTTGTGAAAGACCACTTGTGAAGAGATGCTGCTAATTAAGAAATGATCCTGTCTTTTATGAAGTTCACATCTTGTTTTCTACTACTAAAGTCTTAAGAATTTTGGTAAGCATAGTGGGCTTACAAGACAATTTCTTAAACAGAAAATAACAGTAAATTTATCTCTTCAAATGCATATATTTTAAGTCTGTGATTTGGTGAGGAAGGTACTGTCTCTTTTGTGGATTTGAGCAGCATTCAAGACAGTTTAAACAGCCACAGTGTTTTCATGCTCCTGGATAAGCATGGCCCAGGTGATGGGTGGCTGTTACACAAGTTTTTATGTGACCAATGAGAGGGGGAATTTCTTGGCTCTTAAGTTTAGCTTTCATAAGTTGATGTGACCTAGAACTGCACGAGTCAACCAGAGCATTGCTTTGGATGAGGGGGTGTGCAAAAGTAACTTAGTCTTGAGCCTTCACATGTGTTCACTTCAGACTTAACCATTTTGATCTGGTTGGTTTGTTTCCTCCCATCTGTAGCTTCATTTATGTATTCTCTCTAACCCAAGAACTGATAAGATGGTGAACCTTAAAGCAAATCAGTATTTTTCCTGAGACTTTGCTACTTCAGTAATTGGAAAAAAAACAAAACTGATTTCTTGAATAACAAATATTGATAGGTAATATATATATAATAATTATATATTATGTAGTACTGCTTATAATTTAAAGGAAATTAAATCAGTATGTATGGTTACAACATGTTTGTTTTGAGTGGGTTATTGGAAACTGATTTTATGGATGGCTTATTCACTTCAGAGTTTTTTAAAAAAAACAAAGTTTTGGCTGTACAATTAGACAAATGATAGTTGGTTCCCGAATTATGTATTTACTAGAAGTAAAAAAGTTGTAGGAACATGCTGTTATTTACCAAATTAACCTTCAGAAGGTGATCTTTTATTTTAGCTATAGATGAAATAGCAGTATTTTCAAGAGATAAAAAGGTAATTCATAATAGCTTTGTATTTCCTGGAATGTTCAGGAAAAGGCTGCTACCATTCAAAAGGAATAAGCAATATATGCATGTGGGATTTGTTGGTGTGGTCATTTATTGGGCTTTTCTTAGAGAGGGCTAAATGGTATTAGTCACTCTTGGGCAGTAAGTTACTCTGACATTTACATTAGCTATTAAATGCTTGAAGCAGTTTGTTGGATAGAGATGTTTGGTATTTCAGGTGGGACAGGCTCCATAGCTTCTTTGAGGCATTGTGGAGACTGTGCAGTTGTGAAGTGCATCATGAGATTGCTCTTAAATGTTGTTTTGTTACTTATTTTTGGGACAGGACTGGAGAATAAGCCCACGCTGTGCTTGACTCACTCATGTTCAGTTACGTCGTGGTGAGCTTCATGTTGGAAGTCCTATCATGTGCCATTATACGGCCATCCTGTGAGGAAAACAGTTTAGACCTGGTGACTCAAGCCCTCAAAGAAGGGGTAGCAGAGAGAAGAGGGTCAGCAGGAACTTATCATCTGTTTCACAACCAGCTTTCCCTCTTGCTGTTGAGGAACCAGGAGAGGGTTTCTGGTACTCTTGGTAACTGATCTGTGGGTTAGGTTGTGGCAGGCTGGATTTGACTTTTGGGGTGTGTTGGGTACCACTCAGACGGCAGTTTATCTAGGTGTTCCTGGCAGTGACTTGTTGACTGTAATACCTTACTGAAATAAAGATAAAAACATTGCTATGATCACTGGTTAAAGTGCACAGTTGCTTGTATATGCCTGTTACTCTGGTATTACTCAGAACTGTTAGGATGTAGTTGGTTCACTGAGCTTCCACTCTGAGACACGAGAGCTGGCAAAACATCCTGTTAATACTTCAGGCAATTCTTGAAATTTATGAAGTGTTTTGCTGGTTTATTCCTGGGGGAGTAGAAAATTCCTGTGTGTGTTCGTATGCATGTGTTACTTTTTTAATAAGCTAGTCACTTTTCAAGTGAAAAAGTTGAGATGATTTCAATGCAAGATGTAAGAGACTGGGAATGTGTTCTTGTCTAGCTCCAAGATGTTGAAAAGTAACTTTATTTAGAGTAATATTGACAAATACTCAATTTCTGGGCAGGGAAACAAAATAATATGTTTGATGAAAATCATGTTATATTGATGTATGAAGTGGTTTTATATCTTAGTCTTTTCTGAAAAGTTAGGGAAATGGAGAGCTGATGGAGCTTTTGATGAAATTGGGTGCAAATACATTTTATGGAGGGTAGCCCATGCTTTCTTTACAATGTCAGAGCGCTTGAAATGTAACACAAGTATTAGTTTGACTAGGAGAGTACTTCAGTTGATTCCTAAATAGAATACTTTGAAAAGTTTTTTTTTGTGATTAGCAGGTTAAACCAATACCCTTCTTGATAGACCACTAGAAGAGAAGTCCATCATGTTTGAGGGCTGGGAGTACAGGCTAAATAAAATACCTTTCAGCTTTTCTTCTGTCCTTTCAAGTAAGATAATGAAAGCAAACAGTAAAATCATCGCTGTCTCTTGCACCACGTTCAGTGTGGGTATATCAATTAAAACAAGCAACAAGGGTTCTTGACACTCTCTAAAAATACATCTCATTTCCCTCTTGAAAGGCAGAAACTTCTTTTGCCCTCCTCCATGAAAACTTCTGTTCTCAGTGCGTGTTTCCTCTGATGGTCAGAGACTTCTGCCTGGCAAAACGACCACACTGACTGGCTTGTTAAGCCGCGTCCAGACAGGCACTGCCTGAAAACTCCGGGAGGTATTACCTGATAATGTCCTGTCACCTCTGGGGCTTTGTTCATGCTAGCCTGAAGAGGAATGAATGCAAGTTCTAGCATGAAAATAGTCCCTCTTAAGTTGCTTTGTCCTGCAGATAACAGGCCTGTCTTCCTGCATTTCATTGATCTAATTCCGCCCAGCCATTCTCAGACTGGCTTTGTAAACTGCAGCTCCATCTCTTCCCAGTCATTTGATCTAATAGACTGTGGTTAGGGCTTGGTACTTGAAAACCCTTTTTGTCAGAGCTGGTGACAGTGGCTAATCAATGGTTCATAAACACTTTCTTCAAAGTAATATTTGGTCTTCTCCCCAGGCAGAGTACAGCACCTAGAATGAAGGGTGAATGTCTAGGTACATCTTTCTTCTCACCTTCGGTCTGCCCTTGTGAGGTCTGGTAACTGGTGGTGGCCACATGAAGTGGTGGCCCACTCCATCTGGGTGTTAGCCTGGGGACTGAAAAAAATCCTTCCGCAAACACCTACATATCAAGGTAACATCTTGGAAGCTTGTGTTTTCTTTCACCTTGTAGTTTTGGTAATGGTCCCCATCCAAATCCTGATTGATGGATTAAGTAAAGTGAGAGGCAGGTCGGCAAATGCTGCTAAACTCTTCCGCTGCTGTTCCCTGGCACTCTTTTGGAATGTCTTAACAGAGCATCTGATGCTCTGCTTATTCATTCTCCAATGTTCAGTTTGCTGTTGCTTGGTTTCTTTTTTTTTTTTTTTTCCCAAAAAAATATGCATTCAGACATATTAAAAAATGAGTACTGCTCCTCAATACAGGCTCCTAGTATGGTATCAAACTGTTCAAAGTTACTGCTTTCTCCCAGTTTTCTCAATCTAAAAATTTAATTGACTTAGTAAATCCATACCAAAAAAAGAGATACAAATCAGTTGCTCAAAGACATACCAGGAGCTCATGAAAATTATTTGTCCTGTCCTAATGCTGTAATGGGAAACTTTATAAAAAGCTGAAGCTATTTAGAAGGATCTGAAAAGTGTACTTATGTAAAATCCTAGCTTCTGTCAGAACCTGAAAAATAATAAAAGCCATGCAGCAGGTGGAAGCAGCCCCTGAAGTACAAATGCCCTGGGTACAAGGTAGCAGATGGACCTGAAAATAATTGAAAATAACCACCTTTGCTTAGAGTTAAATTCTCGGTGAATCAAGCTGATTGAGCTGTGAGACAGGAGGGGGAAGATAACTACTGGTATCTGGCATAAGGTCACTCAGCACTTTCAGAAGAGGATACTATACCGCAGTTATTTTCAGCCTTTTTCAATTTAGAGACTCCTTCAGAGCAAACTTGGCTCAGATCTGCGGCTCCTTCATGGTTACTAGGAGCTGACTGGCCTAATGGGCTGAAAGAATTGAGGAGCAGATTAGAGCTGAGACAGTCCTGTGCATCTCATGCAAAGGACAGAATAAGGAATGGGTTGTATTTCTTCTTGGTTTTAACTCTGGAGAATTGAAGAAGAGCAGATAGGTTCAGGAAGGCTGAGGTAAGCTCTTCTGATAATTTCAGGATATAGTTCTATACTAAATCCATCATGCATTTGGGTAAAAGCTTTACCACTGAGTAGGATGTACTTCCAGAAATAATGGTAATATAAGCACTGCTACTTGCTTTGGGAAAGGGGTATTTTCCCAGGTGTCCTTCCTGGACATTTTACTCTGTGTGGTTCTGTACAGAGAATATAAACAAATTGTAAGACTGTAAACAAAATCTATCTAAACACTGCTTCTGTAATACATTAAATTCCTGCTTAAAAAAAAAAGAGGGGGGGGGCAGCAAACAAGTCTCACTAAATTTAGAGTGGCTGTTACTAATTTTCATTTATGGCAAGTGCTAATTAAGTACTGAAGATTGCCATAAATACAAGTTTTATTTGGAAAGAAAAGTCACTCGTGAGAAGCAGCTGAATTTTATTTGTGATTACGCTTGAATGTCTCAATGATCTCTATCTCGCAGGAGATCTATTCAGTAACTGTTTTATCTTGTCATAGCAGACCTTTTGGAGATCCATTAAGGGATCTGATTATATAGCATCTGCTTCCTTATCTGATAAAAACTGAGAATTAGTTTTGTTTTCAAGGTTTTAGACTTTTGTGATTCAGAGCGATTCCCATGCCAGCCGGCTTTGACATGGAAGGGCTAATTCATATCGTGAGAGAGAAGAGGCTCCAGAAAGGCAGGAGGGAAATCATCTACTGGGGATCAGAGAATTCAGAGAATTTTTCTTCCTGTAGGAATAATAAACTTGTTGATGCCATGACTGAATTTCATGTGGGCTTGCAGTGTCGTTTTGCCAATGTTTGCATAAAACCTTGTTTCTAAGTGTTGCCTATCCCTGCAGGAATAGTTCCAACATGATTAGTGGTGTGGAATCGTATCTTTTGAGTGACAACACTGTGATGAAGCACTTAAATATTGCAGAAATATTATATTCTGATCTTGATTTAGCAGTAGCAGGTTCTGTTTAAAAAACCTTTCTGTACCAAGAGGGTGTTTCATGGCGGAAACAATTGTGACTTTCATCTGGTTTGACCAGGGTTCATTTCACTTCTTTTTAGCAACTTAATGGAGCTGCTTAAGTGAGAAGCTGTGCTTCTGTCAGGAGCCTGTCTGAAAATGACAGCAAACTCTACCTAAAGGAGAGCCAGCTCAATAGCCCAGAGCTACTCGCTGGCAGGGTGGCCTTATTTCATTAGCTGTGTACAAAGTAGGCTGGTTAATTATGTGTCTGTAGCTAGATGTGATGACCTGCACATGTGACTCAATTTCTGATTGGCAGGAGAGATTGCAGTGCTCTGGTAGGTTATAATCCATAGAAAAATTGCTTTATTTGCTGTTAAAACATTCTTCAGAGTTGGAGAGTTCACTTAAACTGTTTTTGAGCCTTGTGCGTCGATAGGGACTTTGTTGATAGGGCTGTGGTGACTGCAGTTCTTCAGTTGAATCTGTTGTTATTAAAGATACAAGGCAACTGTGAAAGATGTGTGAAGAGAACGCTATTTTAAATGCAAGTTTAATTTCTTATCCTGCCTTGAGAAATCCAGGGTTGTTTGAATGTGTTCTACTCCCAGGTGGCTAGGTGTTCTTCCAGGACCGAATTATGCCTGTGTGGACAGCTAGCACATCAGTGCTAATAACAGAGTGCTCATGAGGCCCTAGTTACCCTTCAAATAAAATCAAAGGAGAATGTTCTGAAGAAAGCTATAACATGACTGGAGTGGTCAAGGTGGTGATTTGCAAAGGTGATGTTGAAATAATGTTGTTAGTGGTATTGCGTGATACACAGGCACTTGCTTTGCTAAAGAACTGCATAAGGATTCAGCCTGCAGATTTTGAGTACAAGTGGTCATTAATGTGTGACACCCAGCTTGTCTACATAGCAAAGCCATTGTCCTCAAGTTTAATTTTCAGATGCGTCATTTAGTAAATGCAGTAATAAGTATATCAAAATATGGATTTTTT
>JANHGN010016633.1:8233-22361 GCA_024605025.1 Megaceryle maxima
ATTATTCTGTCTACTAATATGTCATTATAGAAGTACCTCAGAAAATAAAGAGTACGTGCTTGCCTTGCCCTAACTTCTATAAGAAATGTCTTTACAAAATGCATGAGGCACCCACCTACACAACACTGTTACTGACTGACAGTACTATTCTGCTTGTGGGAACCTTAGCCTTAGATGAGACATTACAACTTTTTGAAGGTCACAGAGGAAGTCTAGATCAGAGAAGGAACACGAATTAAACTTTTTCTAGGTTTAGATCGGTGACTTAGGCATCATCTTTTTCTTACCTCTCCTTGCTGACATTGTTTATAACATCTGTGTCAGGGGGCCACAAATGAGCTCTAGGTTACAGAGACATCTGTGATTAAGACAGGGGCTGAAGTCACAGATGTCTGTTTCCAGACTGAGAGAATCATCTTTTCTCCGTAAATGATAAAAAAGCTATAAATTACTTTTAGGTTCATTCTGATAGCAAATAAAATAAATAACTTTGAAAAAAGGAGATGCATCATTCCTACTTTTCAACTGATAAGGGATTACAGTGTCTCTAAAGTCTATATGGGTTTATCCACTTCTTTTCTCTTGATTTTTGTGCTTTGTCCCTGTCCTTAACCTATGACTCAGAAAAAGAGTAAACTGTTGCTAACAGTGACAATAACATTCAATAGTTCATGTTCCTTTACTCTTTACCCAGGCTGAAGCAACCACATTTGGTATGCATTCCACTCTGCAGCATGCTGGAAGCACCTGCAGTCTGAACCCGTTTTTCAATTTAGCAGCAGTGCACTCTGAAAAGCAGCAGTATGTGATGGAGCCAGCTGGTCTTCCTTAGCCTTTTACTGTTTTCTAATCTTTTGGTGTTTTGTGGTCACCTCATCTACTCTTGACTGCTGTAACCTTTGGTCATGTATCATATTTGTTGTATTCTTTTACCTTGCCTTAACCTTCCCACTGTAAAGGGTGAAGACACTGTGATAAGCATTAGAAAACAAAGTACTCTGATATTCCAATTGATTCAGAGTTTGGAAGGAAATCTGCAGGTAAAACAACGCGAATCATCTTTGGTGTGTGTTTAAAAAACAAAACAAGAGCAAAGATGAACAAATCTAGCCAGTTAAAATACAGAGCTCCCTATTACAGAATTTGATTCATAGGTGTGTATATATATGCATATATGTACATACAAGATGTATATACATCTATACATCTGTGCACCTGCACAGATGTGCAAATGTGCGTGCTTCAAAAGCACACACACACACATATACTCTGCATATGCAGTCAAAGAAGAGCAAAATATATGGTTTATACACAATTATTTTGTTAGAATGATTATCACAGAAAGAAATTGAAAGGGAAGCAAAGACTATTTTGAAGTTTAAGCAAACTGGTCTCAAAAGATAGAAATAAAAATTGCAGAAATAGCGATAAAAATTAACTTCACAGAAATAAAAGAAAAAATATAGTAAAGTATTTAAATTAAATATGCATAAAAAAAATCTTCTGAGGTCTTAGGATACAGAACACTTTCAAGCTTCATTTTGTAAAGTGTCTGCTGTTTTTTTGGTCTAGTGAAGATGGAGAATTGCATGGATTTCTCTATCCCCCTAAACAATTTTAGCAATATAAGATATGATATTAGCAGTGGTCATACATCTGGTTTTACTTAGAGTAATTCTAATGCGGTTCTCCTAACTCTTCTGTTCTCAGCAATATATCCAAAGAAAGGGTTACCAAAGAAAGAAGCATTTGTAGTTAGGTACTGAACTAAGGATATTAATTACACTGTAAGGTAGCCTAGTATGGTTAGATGCAGCAAAGAAGGCACAAAATTTGATTTTATATAAGCTTGTTTGTGATTTTCTGGAGAAAGAATAAGTTGTAAGTAATCAAAAATGTTTGCTTTTATAGATTTAAATTTTTAAGAGAGCAATATGAATAAGGAATACTTGGCATATATAAATTACATTTTAAAAACCCAGAGTGTGGTCCTTGTTTTCCTAATGATTAAAATGATCAAAACTGATTCGCAGCATTCACATCATTACGGTTTGAAGCTACTTGTGAGGATTCAAGAACAATGAGCATGTACGAAATGAATGTATGCCTCTTCGGCATCTGCTTAATTAGCAAAAGAAGCACCCAGAACTTCACCCAGTAATCAAGAATCGGTGACACTGTTTAAGTTCTAGCATTGTTAGTTTGCACCCTTAGGCAAAGTTCTCCACCCTTCAGAATTATAGTAAAAGCATGAGAATATGTAACATAAAATTTTCAAGGTTAAAACTATTCTAAGTATAAAATTTTAAATTCTAACATACTCTCTGAAATCTCAAAGATAACCCTACATAGTGTATTTTGAATTAAATGCTAGCAGAAAAAAAAAAAAAAAGTAATTAGTGTCCTAATAATGTCTGTCTCTATTTCTTATTTTAGCCTGACATCTGGTATCACAGATTTCTGCCACCTGCAAGGTCAGGAAAACACAGGCATCTCAATACTTACTGACTCTAGCAAGCATTATTGCAAAGATTTTAATATGGGCTGGATGGCTTCTATACAAAATAATAGCTATAAAAAAGGCAATCTTACAAAGGTACAAAACTGGAAACCAGCATTAAAATGATCTTCCTGCTTAATGAAAGAAACAATTACAGTGCACAATCCTCTAAATGTAACTAATCAGAAAGCCATCATAAAGTCAGACATGATGGCTTCATAGTTTGTTGTTCTGCTGTGGTATACATTAGCCTATACCTGTAGAGGATGCTGTGTGCCAAGTATAGCTCTAATAGCTCAGCAGCATATTGTATACAATCTCTGCATCATGCACAGATCCCATCAGCATAAAGCCCCACATGCAGATTCAAATCCCCATCTCCTAATGAAATGCAACATCATTGTGCTACAAGGTATCTCAAAAAAACCAACAAACTCCCACACTTCTTGAGCAAATAAGCTTCTGAGTTCATTAAGCTTAAGCAGCCAGTTGTTTCCCTTGCCATCTGCTAACTTATTACATCCTGAAGACTTGCCTCAGTCTCATGCACCACAGTTTTTGGAATATCATCTGTCCAGCTGCAATCCTGACTGGTTGAAATAAGAATATTTTTAGACACTAATTATTAAAAAGACATTTATAAGAGAACTCTTCTGTCCTTGTGCTGCTGTTTACAACTCTCCAGCTGTGGACTACCAGAGAACTCAGCCCCACTGAGGCAGCAAAGACAGGAACAACCATGATAATAGGGTAAGCAGCCAAGCCTAACCTGGCACATTAACTGATGAATCAGACCATGTATTACAGTCACATGAGACTTCTCTTTGGAATATTATTTTCTTTCCTCTTAGGATAGTGAACTCCCTCACCTCTATTTCAGGATGATATGTAACTCTTTCAAAAAATATAAACAATAGAAATAATTATTTTTGTTCCTTTTTTAAAAATACAATTGTCTTCCCAACATCATTTAATAAACACATACTTTAAAAGTGTATTAAAATTCCCTTTCCAATATCTTATTTCAAATTAAAGTATTATTTTACTTTAAATTACCTCAGTAATTTTTCAACTACTATAGGCACTTTTTTCTTTTCTCATAGAAAACTGACTTCTAGCTCCTATAGACTCAGTGGGCCAAACGAATTCTTGCCTAATCACTAGAGCTTGGAAAAATTACACCAGCAAAGAATCTGGACCAAACATTTCTGTATAAGATACACCAACAGGAAGATGCCTAAACATGTAATCTATCCCATATTTTGCCCGTTAAGCTGAAATCCCAGAAAACTCTTCTACACAACCAGGTTGACCCTAAATACATACAATCCTGTAATAATTACGGAAACAGTATTACCTTTTGGAAAGCAAGTGATTTCTGATACTATTAGCATGAAAGGCACTGAAGAATACATGCCTGTGATCCATCCAGGCCAAAGCCTGACAAAGTTAATTCAGCCACAAAAACATATATCTGAAATAAACATAGTTTCATTTACTGAGTTATTCTGAGTTGCAGTTTTTCCATTCTCTGTTCCTGCTGCTTGATATTTAGCTATAGACAGAACTCCTGTACATCCAGATGGAGTAAACAGCCTTAGATTATTGTTATTTTATTTTTAATTCATGTTACTCCTTGTTTGGCCACAAGAGGCATGTAGGAAAACTACAGCATACCTTTTATGTTAATAAAATTTGTTATTTATAGTATTGCAGTAACCAGATGCCTCATCCAGGGAGGTACATTGCTGTTCTAGATAAAAATCAAAGGCAGAGGCACACGTGATAGTTCTCTTGAGGAGCTAAAGAATCAAACAAAAGCAGGATGACAGAAATAAGCATCCTAAGGTTAGCCCAGAGCTCAGGTTAGATCTCCTTGCCATCTGCTGCCTGCAGAAGCTGCCCTGCAGCTGCCTGGCAGCACACAGCTGCAGAAGCCCCCCACTTCACTATGGCAGGGGGCATTCCTCAACCCTGTTGCCAGCAGAAGCAGCAGTGCAGAAGACTTTTCTCTCTATTCCGCAATTCACTGCATCATTTGGAGAAGTTTTCTAGACTAGTAGTTTTAAACACAGATGCCTGAAGATTAGCATTTTGTTAACTTGACAAAAAATAATCTCACTGCTAAAGGTTGTGAACTAAGTCCCTTCAGAGTAAGTTAGACCCTCAATATTTCAGCAGATATCAAATATATGCTGCTATTTCAGCATTCCCTACAAGCCCACAGATTTAGATGTGTTGGTTCTGGCTTCTCTGTTTCACAGTTATCTTACCTATAAAATGGACACATTAAACACTCAGCTGGCATAGTGGTTTTGTTTGCATCAATTATCACAAAGCATTAGAAAACACTAAAGACAAAATAACATAACCTAGCATTCTCTTTAACTATTAACTCTTGCCATTGTTTAATTTGCAGGTAGGCAAAAGTAAGCAAACCTTCCACACCCAAAATACAATATGGGGCGTGTGACTGAGGATGGTTACAGCTATTCTGAAAAAGCTAGTAATTCTTCAGAGACTGGACCTGGAAAAATATCAAGAGAGGACATGACTGTGAACCTTTCTATAGTAGAGATAAGCTGTTACCCAGTTAAAGCCACTGGAGACTACTTGCACTAATGTTGCTAACATATGCTTGTAGAATCAGGATCTAATTTCTCACAATATCAATGTTCCAGTATCTTAGACTTCTACTCTGTGAGAACATGATTGTTTTGGGCAGGACTTTCCCTTGGGGTGTGTGTCCTTAATTTATTACTGCAGGGTTGAGTAATGTACCCATCACAGAGCCATTCATGTTTTATTAAAATTAATTTCAAGGGAATGTTGTTTTTAGGAAGCCTGTATAGGACTATTTAAATGCTTTGGCAAAACAATACCAGCAATAAGGAATAATGAAAATGTTTCCTCTTTCATTCCTTTTATCTTGAGACAAATGAATTCTAGCCTCAGAGTATGCTAAGAAGGAGGAAAAAAAGCAACAGGAAACTCCTGCTATTTTGTCCCAGCTCCTCTGATTTCACCAGTCTGTTTTACATTGCTTCTGCTGAAAGGAGTCCCCCTTTGTTAACACGGATCTTTATGATCTGCAGATCTGGGTTAGCAAATTTAAAAACTTGCGTTTTGAGACACTGCTCTCCTTACCAAACGTAGATGGGCTTTCTTTAATCTTATATCTGATCTTCATATGAATATTTTGTTTAAAATGCCTGTTTTCAGATCTTTGCTAGGTATGTGGGAACAGCAGAAAATAATTGCTTTGTCTGGTAGATCATTTATTGTCTGAGAGACCAAAGGTGAAGAGATGCCCCTTGCTATAAAGCTGTCTCAATTGGTAAGTGATGAAACTGGAAATGGCAAGAAAGAAATGTCAATGGTTTCTTGGAATATTTCAGCCACTTTATAGTGAGATTGATCCTTTTACAGGGAAGAGAGAAAAGGAGGTGGGGAAGAGTGAGCATGCACATACACGTGTGCGTGCACTGTGTGTGAGTCCCAGAAAAATATCTTAAATATGATGGTAACTGTGACTACAGGCACAAAGGGCTGAATAATTTGTATGACAAATAATAATTAGTTCTATCACAAGAACTAGAAGAGATCAGACACTTTCTGTTTCACAGCTAGCACTGTTAGATTTGGTATCAAGCTGGTCTACATAGAAGAATCTTTCATTTGTCAATGCTGCATTTTTCCAAAAATAATACTTAGTGTGGTCAATAGCCTTTGCCATGAGTAGAGTAGAACTGTTAATTTTGTTACTGTGTCACAATACAGAGAAAAAGGAATAAAATTAAAGTACAAAATGACCTATCAAATTTGCTTGACGGGTACTAATTCACTTTGATCTATCCCTCACCATAATTTCATTGGCAAGGAAACCATACATATTTATAAAAGTGGAAGCAGGCTGCTGTTGTTCTGTTAGTAATTTACAGCAACAAAGAATTCATTTAGATTACCATACTTGAAGTCCCAAGGTGACTCTGCTGTGGTTACAGGCCCCCTGCTATGCAGGATACCTAACATAATAAAGAACAAAGCAAAACAATGCTACACTGAGACCAGAGCTCCTGGGTAATCAATTCAGGTATTTACAGCTGAAACAATAGCTCTGTGCAAATCAGCATCATTACTACAATTTGCTGATAGAAACCCCAGGGAACTCAGGAAGTGTCTGCCTGCAAAGCAGCTGATTAATCTGAGTTACTTATGTTTTGTTAAAGCATTATTGTTTCCCATCATAATTAACAGTAAATGACTGATTAAGAAAAGGGTAGTGGGAGTGCAACCAAGTGTGCAAGATACACATCTCTTCTACCATTTTGATCTTCCACACTGGTCAGCAAACATACCTGTCATGAAAAGGAATGAGGCCAGTTTAAACCCTGTGTACTGTGAAGCACCATTACCAGCTCACCTGATTTTTTAATTTAATTTAATGCTTACTTTTAAACTTACAGACTTTTGAAAAAATGCGAGTATGGACTTGGAGAGACGATTTAATCAATCTACTGCATCTTCTCTTTTTGGCACATATGCTTGCTGTCTCCTCATTTTGTTTTTCCTTTTGTAAAAGCAACGCAAATGCAATTTTTTTGTCACTCTCTCTCCTCCAGTGCTCTTTCTGATGAAGGCAAAGTGTCCCACAAGACTGCATCTTTCATAAATAGTGAAAGAGGACCTGATTTTGCCTATTCATATATTTCCTTAATCTTCTACTAATATAAATAAAATGTCATTTAGATACACTTCAGAATGTTCCTGCTCAGATCTATCAATTCAAGAGAGGATGAGGCAGACTGGCTTGCCTAGCCTGTCCATGAAAAGTCCTTCCATGTAACAGAGGTGTACGACTATTCACACCGAGTGTGAAGTGCATTTTACTCAGACTTGCAAGCTGTTTAGAAAAAATAGGAAGCAGAAATTACTTCTTCTGTGAAGGATATTTCCAACACTTCCCAAAATAAAATCCTACACAAGATGGTTTATACCTATAGAGAAATTAGATGGTCTAGTTGATACATCATTGCCTGTGGCACTGTCAAGATTAACAGTTTAAACCTGTTTTTGCCTGAGCAAATGAATACTCACTATCCAAATGTTCCTATGCTTGCTGTAGGCTGCTCCTAAAACACCAATGCAAAGAGCAGACAGTTGTACAGCATCCAAAAATTTCTGAACTTCATGTTAGCTATAAGTAAACTGTGTTTTAAAAAGAGACATGTCATATACCTCATTCACTAGTTTGTTTTCATAGTGAATGTCTGAGCTTCTTCTGCTACTGTAATATTTAGGTTGGACATTAGGTAAGACTTCTTCACTGAAGAGGTTCTTAAGCAGAGGAACAGGCTGCCCAGGGAGGTGGTGGAGTCACCATCCCTGTAGGTATTTAAAAGACATACAGATGAGTGGTTTAGGGAGATGCTTTAGTGCTGGGATTGGCCAAGTTAGGTCAATGGTTGGACTCAATGATCTTAAAGGTCATTTCCAACTGAAACAATTCTATGTTTCTGTGATTTTTCAAAAGCATCTATTCCACATTAATTTCTTGACTGATAAAGAGTGTAAAACAACAGAGAAAGCCTTATTCTGAGCATAAACTGAAATTCTCATAACACATTATTTTCAGTGTGGACCCATTCCCTTGTAGCAAGCAGGACCCTAAGGAATGGAGAGATAGTCTGGAAATGTCATTGCAAACTAGGGAGTTCTTTTTTCTTCCAAAGTGATGCCAGGCCAAATTTACATGGTCTTGGGATCTGAGAGATCTCTAGATACTGGATGGACCTGAAGAATACTGCAAAGTTCATGGGAAGTCTCCTCACATCTGAGTAGTCAGGTTCCTCAGCAAGAAGCTGAAACATTTTGCTTTGAAATTGGAGAAGTATATGCTGAAATTCTTACTGTGGTGTTTACAGGATGCCCATATGCATATACCAAACAACTTCAGCACCACACAGAGATGATCCTTCTTCAAACACTGCCAGTAGCAGCAAAGTTCCTCAGTGACACTGTCTCATTGCTCTTAATGGAATCATAACATAACATGGACTGATGATGAACAGAAGTGTGACTAAGTTTCTGTGAGAACACATATCTGAAAAGTATTTTAGAAAACAACAATAAGAATGCATCCCCAAACAATAATCTAGGCTAAGAAACAAAATAAGATTTATTTTTTTATTAAGTCAATACAATAACTTGAAATCAATGTCTGAAGCAAGTAAGGCACCCACCTTCTAAAATGCAAGTGACAACAGTAACATTTTGGGGGGATACTACTACTCTTTCAGCCAAGACTTTGAATGGGGTTGGAAATTAAGTCTCATGGCTGCTGATTTTTAAGTATACATTAAACCCATCTTTGGAAACATTCAAGGTCAGGTTGGAAGGGGCTCTGAGTGACCTGATCTAGTTAAAAATGTTCCTGCTCACTGTAGGCAGGCTGTACCAGCTGACTTGAAAAGATGCCTTGCAGCCCAACCTGTTCTATGATTCTAAGGGTGAAGAAAAAAAAGAAAGTCTCAAGTTTGTAGAAAGGGTAAGAAATGAGTAGTGATATAAAATAAAATGACACATATACAATAACAACATGTACAATGAAAAAATATAAAAACAAGAAAGAGATACATGGTGTCTTTGTTTCCAGGTCCATTCAGTCCTCTACTGTCTGCTAAACTAAATGCACAAATTCAGCTCAGTCACCCCCAAAATGATAATGCTTATTACATCCTTCATATTTTAAGTTTGGAACATTATAACTAATCAGGCCGAGAAAGAATTATTTAGTTTGTTCCTTATATATATGGGATAACCTCAGAAAAGGGACTGTTCAGGACATGGCAAAGCTTTTTTTCACCATGTTATTTGTCTATGCTTTGAATAGTTTTATTGGTATATTCCCATGTGACAGGTTATCCATCCAAAGCAACTGTCCTTTTTCTCAGAGAGATACAGAAAACTCAATTATATCACTCATGATTCAACCTGCATCTTCTGTTTCCCACTTTCGCTCACTGTGCATAGTACTTTCCCACAAAATTACAGATAGATGAAAGCTCCTGCCATTCACTGCTCAAGCATAAAACTATGCTATCTCTTTTGGTCACATCACTAATACAAAATTGTCATAGAACTGAGCTTTCCAACTCGCTCTCCAACACTGAGAAGTATCAACTATTTAGAGAAACAGATTCTTGTAGAAACTTGGAAGCAGTAAAGAACAGAATGCAGTTCAGTTCTGATAGGACATATGGTAATCTTAATTTTTTTAGCAAGTTCTCAAATGAATAGTCAATCTCTGCAATGAATTTCAAATGAACATGGGGCAGAGGAAATCTGTTAAAGGAAAATAAAATTTAAAAAAAGGAATGATGGAGAAAAAAGTGTATAGAAGCCAGACTGTGCACAATCTCCAGTAAGGTATTTATTGGAGAGAAATAAAACATTTTTTTGTGCATGTAACAAATGAAATATGATTTTTTTTTTTTGGTCAAAAGTCATTACCCTGCAGTTGATCAAATTTAGCCCTTTACCCAAATGTTACATGGCAAAGGAGATTCATATGGAAATAATTTTCATGCACTCAGGGTAAACAGAGCTACAGGAAGTAAATAAAACACATCTGGGATTCAATTCTACACTCAAAGCATTATACTTTTAGTTCAGATCATTCCAAACAACCTAAGTCTTGCACAAAATACAGAAAAACAAGAGCACATAATAAATAGAGAAAAAACTTGAGAATGACAATAAAGAAAAAGAAGTAAATCCATCCCCGAGAAGTAAATGAGAGAAAGAATGAAAAATAAACATATTATAGTTTAAAGAGAAAGTGTGCTTATTATTTGAAAAATTGGCGTGAGTCGTCAATTATAAAATATATTCCTCTCAAGTCAACGGATACTGGGAGACATTTAAAATACATATTTTTATTTCCCTACCCCCCAAATATGTCTACCTGAGATAGATATGGCCTGTAAAACACACTGAAGTCGAACTGCTACCTCCTTCCCCAATAGCTATTGAATTCAGAAGTAGTAAAATACCATCGTCTGCAATGATGGGCTTGACACTTGTTCCCTGCTCTATGTGATAATGCAACATTAAGTACTGAGTGGAAGGAATATTAGAGTATTTTTGAAATATTGAAGTGTTAAGGCACAGAAGAAAAAAATATGAAGAATGGTTTAAGATTATAGAAGTAAGAAACAATTAGATAAAATGAAGTACATGCAAACAGTGTAAACAATGAAAAAAGTCCCTCGAGATTATACCTAGGAAGATGTAGAATATGAATTTCAATAGTATTCCTGTAAATCATGTTTTCAAAAGTCATTTAATCTAGACAAAACCTCAGGGGCTTTCTTAACAAACAATCTTACAGTGGAAAGATAACCTTGATAACCTTGACAGTTCTTTTTATATTTTTCCTTATTCAGAGCAAGATGTAGCTAAGCCTAGTATATGTGATGTTATGGAAAGCTCAAATCTGGGATATGAAAGTGAGCACAAAGTATGCAGTACAATTCTGCAACTGGCACCAGCCTGGCTCTAATTATGGTCAGGGAAAAAAAATCCATCAGGATCAAATGTAAAGTAGTAGAAAAATAATTGCAGGGGATCAATCTACTTCAGTTCTGGATTTTGGGGGTATCTTGTCAAGCATTACCTACACTCTCTGGCAGCATCCAAGGGCTATGAGAATATCAGCTTTATCTTTGATTCAACTATTAAGCATTTAATTTTAAATGCCTTTACATTCCAAGGTAAATATCTCTGTATTTTAGTATTTGGTTAAAATATGCTTTGTGAATTCTTTATTTTATCCTCCTGAAAGGCAGAAGTATTTCAACAGTCACGAAACATCCTCAATTGTCAAAATATACATGTAGGTCACAAACTAAGCAAAGCTTCAGCCACAAAGCTGTGTTTTCAGAAGTTCCAATGAAATTATCTCTTTACCTAGAAGGCATCATTAAAAAAGATTTAGAAAAGTAAAATAAAATAATAATAAAAAAAGAAATATTATTCTGAAGGAGGAAGTTGAGAAGTTTTTAATAACTCACCCAGCACAGAAAATTCATGTTGTTGCCATTTAAAGTCATGACAATAATAAAGCTACACTCATAAAATCAGTACATAAAATATTTCACTCTATAAACCTTTCTAATTGCCTTTTTTTTTTTTTTTGTAATGAGACAAACAAAACTGAAGGTTGCCAATCAAATACAAATAAGCTAGAGTTCTGGGGTGCTGAAAAAAAGAAAAAAACTCGCAGATGTCAGAAGAGATTGTCAGGACTTTCAGGGTAGAATGAGTTGGAGAGGTAATTGGTACAGAGAACGTGAACATACTTAGGCAACAAAGCATTGAGAATCTGACAACAGTGAAGCAAGCTAAGGAAAATGGTATGACTTGAACCAAAACTGTTACGAAGGTCTAAAATTTTCCATGGAAAGAATAGAACACTATGTTGGCAAACATAACACTATGGTTCCCTGGACAGACAACTATTATTCTGCTGGTTTTTCATGGTAATAAGGTTTGTTTACTTTTTTTTTTTTTTTTAAAGAAAGGAAAAATAAACAGTGGGGGAAATATTAAAACTCTTACATTTTAAAAGAATTAAACAGAAACAGGTGGAAAAATAAGGGAGAAATTAAGTAGTTCAGTTGTAATTTTAATCTGATCAGAGTGGCCTCCATAAGTTTCTACAGAGGTGTCTTAGAAGACATAGCTGTTGGCACAGATTGTTTTCACTTAACAACTTCCTTTGGAAGTTTAGATATCAAGCCAGTTTTATAGATATGACTTATTTTTCACAGGTTGCATAGATGACAAGACAGAAGGCCAAGGTCAGAACATACAGTTGTTTCTGGAGATAAGAAAATATATAGGTTTGATTCTACATTAACAGAAATATAAAACAGGCTTACTGAAGAGCAATGCTAGGTACCTCAACTTGTCCAAACCCTTTTGTTTCTGCACCAGACATGTGAGACAGAATGAATCCTGAGCAAACATGCTGGTGGTGACTGGGAGGATAACCTCCCCAGCATTCAACCAGCATGCGATAACAACACTGGTCAACTTCAAAAGATAATAGGGTTTTGTCTGTCATCTCATATAATTGGTCTAATTCTAAAAAAGCATTTCTTTGGGCACAAATTGTACCACCGCTATGCAGAAACCACTTGTAAATTCCCTGCAATAGGGAATGGGGGAAAAAATTAACACTGTCTAAAGAGCAGCTATGAGATTATCAACAATAGTTTCGGACATTAAGCACATTTTCAAAGATTATATAATTGATATTATAGCCTAATAAAATACTTAGACATTATCGACTCGCAGGCAAATCTGTAGTTTTGAGCATCAAAGGTGATATGAAGTCTAAATGATCCCCAAAGCAAGTATTAGGTTTTCCAGTTCCCACACTAAAATATACAAATATGTTCTATCAGAACATCAGTGCTGAAATTCCATCAGACTAACTCCATATCTACTTCACAGATAGAACGTCTTAAAGTTCTGCAGAGGTAAAACAGATGCACATTTATGCAAAACTAAATCAGCACTTCAAACATCTCATCAGGATTAACCATACCTCTCCAAAGCATGAGGTCACATCACACAATTGCCCCTTCACATTCTAAACCCACTGAAGATTATTTATTTTTTTTTTTAAACTTGCTCAACATATAAAAAACATTTATTCATTAGATACTGTCATTGTAACATCCTGTTACCTGAGATAATGGATTTTGACTGTTGATGTGTGTTCAAAATCCATTTCATAACCAAGTAACAAATTTATTTTTCTTTAGGTTCTCAACACTGGATCCAAGAACTAAAATTTAAAACAGATCTGTCCACTGTCTTAAAAATAATTTGTCTTGGTATGCACAAGAATGCTGGTCATGATTTTTTTTTTTACCTCCTTGTTTTAATTATAAGCTATTTTGTCCAAGCACCCACAGTTTTCCGGAAAAGATATTTTCTGAATGCTTCCTATTAAAATATATCAAAATATGAAATGGATCAATCTCTTTTTACTAAAACAAAACAAAAACAACAACAACAACAACAAAAATTAAAAAAAAAAAATCCCAATTCTCTGCACTGGATCTCAGACTCAGAATCAAAACCCTACATGTGGCAGCACTTAACATCCTCACCTGAAATGGATGCTTCATCCTCCGGCTCACCCTGGGAAAAGAACCCTTAGATCTTTTAGAGCCACATTTCTTTGCATCCTGATCCATGTATGTGTTGTTTGATTTATTAACCTGTGGCTGGATTCCTTTTTGCTATGAAGTAATTCTAAAAATGACAACTCTTATTTGAAAAAGCTACACTTTTTCTTGAACCTGAACACACAGACTATCATTGGTCATGCTACAGGGCTTGCTGGTTGCTTACCTTTTCCAGAAACAATTTGCAAGCAGCATGCCAGCTGTGTTTAGCTAATTCAGTGCAGTCATGACAATTTTATGCTAGTCCCATTAGCAACTGACCAAAAGAGTGAGGCTGCTTAAAAAAAAAAAAAAAAAAAAAAAAAAAAAAAAAAAAAAAAAAAAAGAAACATACAAAAATCAACAAACTTTGTTACAACTTCAC
>JANHGN010016633.1:22694-49457 GCA_024605025.1 Megaceryle maxima
AAAAAAAAAAGAAAAAAAAACAAGAGAGCCAAAAAAAAAAAAAAAAAAAAAAAAAAAAAAAAAAAAAAAAGATACAAAGACAGTCATACAAACTTCACTAGTTCTGATTACATCCTCAAAGCCTTCTAAAAACAAGCAGCTGCACTGCACAGGGAAAATCATCATTTAGCAAGTACCTGCAGTTGAGAAAAAAATAGGCCTCCTCACTTTCCGTTTGCAAGGACGCAAGTGAGCACAGCTTCCAGTATTTCTTTCAGCACATGAAGGAAGCAGCTGACATAATGAGACTGAAATTGGATAGTATCACATTCCTCGATAAAAATAATCAAGGTATTTAGTGTCAGAGTCAAACCACAGTGCATAGTAACTTGTACAAAATGCTCAAACTACTAATTCTGTCTCACAGTATTCAACGACATGTAACCACTGAATATCTCAGTCTCTGAAGAAACCCCACACAGTTTCAGTTTTTAGTAGTTGCTGTTGCTAAACCTTCTCCTCTGACAAGCACTAAACACTCAGACTAAGAAAATGATAGTATAGGTCTGGATTTGCAGTCTTTATTTATTTATTTTACTTTTGCAGCTATTGCAGTGACAGTTACCCCTGTGGATATTTTGCAAGTACCTGCTTCTATGGTATCTGAGCACCTTTGCTCCTGTCTCTCAAACCTTAGCTATTCTGACCTAACCTTGATAAGGTGAGCCTCTAGAGAAGAAGAAAATTAGTAAGGGGCAACTGAAAAAAAAAACCTAATATGAACAAGCTTTTGTTGTTCTGTTAGTGCATTTAACCACTACTCACATGTTTGAAGTCAAACATGTTTAAATGACATGCTATGCACTAGCACTTCATTCTGCAAAGCTCTGAGTACTCAATCTTTCATTGGCATATGATTATATGAATGGTAAGAAAAGCTAAGCTACGATAACTATGAAATACAATGTTAAAAATACACCTTTAAAAAATAGCTGAAAATAGGTTATTTTACCTGCCTGATATTTTTCACTCTTGAATATGGTAAACAATAAGATAGATATCAGTAAATGCTAAGAGGAAAAGTTTCTTTGGAGATTACTATTTTTATGGACTACTCTGCCCAAGTGAGAAAATCTACTAATTATCATTGGTATTTAACATTGAGATCAATACCATACTAATGTGCTTCATATTGGAATTTTGAAACCTTAAGGTAAAATTGAATTACATGACTGCTTATTGCACATATAAAACACCTAGCAAAATGTAAAAATGAAATAGAGATGCTTGCTGGTATCAAAAGTGTCCTCTTGTGCATTCTTAACAGATCTAATGTTAAGCCTTCTTCCTCTTTTTCCTCAACATTTCTTTTATCTTTTGATCTTTAAAAAAAAAATATTGAAATTATTTGCAGAATCTAATAAACATTGCAGGGAGAAGGAGAGGGACAAGGGAAGAAAGGACTTTGAAGAATGTTCTCCTATTTCCTTAGATGCTTAATGCAGTCTTATGAATCCTGTGGAAAAGGAAGAAATATTCTTACATCTCAAAAAGGACAAACTAAGAAAGGAAATAAACATGAACACAGAGTAACAGTATCCTATTTCTTGATCAGCAACTAGAATCTGAAGGAATAATCATTTTTCTGTAACACATTTTGAAATGCCAAAATTAATGTCCACCATGCTAAGAACAATATTCATTTCCATCAGAAGCATTTTGAATGCATTTTAATACTAGTGTTAGTACTTTAACCCTTAGATAAATACCATCTTAATTGCAAATATTTATATTTTCTAGAAAATAGAAAGCTCTAATATGGTATGAACAAAAACCTATAAATAAATATCTCCCTAAGAACAAGAGGTATTTACAAGGCATCAGGATAAAGAACAAAGTGAGGGATAAAGCATGTAGAATGTGTCTTTTTGTGTGCATACAGATTACCAGAAAAAATAGCAAATGGTAGAGGAAAGAACCCTCTGCAGTGATACTCTAATTCTTATGAATCCAGACATTTCCAGGAGCAACTGTCTTATTCTCATTAAAAAAAAAAAAAAAAAAAAAAAAAACAACAAACCAAAAAACCAAACAAACAACCTATCTGAATGTTCACTATTAGATCAGCTCCCTGCGACGAAAACCATTATAAATCCCATCTTACACAGAATCATTTAAGATATTTCATGATAAAAAACGTAGAAGGATTAGACTGGATGAGTCTAGGCCCTGACTGAGCAAAGCACATGCACCTGCATTTAATCTTGTTGGTTTTGATGGAATTATTCAGATGCTGCAAGCTAACCACAGGTTTAACTGTTTACTGAGCTGAGGCCACAATTCAGGTCTAAATGTTCTGCAGAACCTCAATCAACCAGAGAGACACTAATAATAAGAATAATGACACCTCTGTGGAAACATTTTATTCCCTGTAACAAGTAACAGTAAATATTGCGTTAAATGAAAGTCATCAGAGAAAATAAAATATTTTCTCAGTAGATTCAATTTCTTCTCTTTTTCCTGGGATAGGAAAATGCACCACAACCAGAGCAGATATTGCCAAGTGGCCACGGTGCCCTAGTGGCACACGAAGCAATCACTTTTAATAGGTGCACATTACTTCTAACACACTAATTTCTGTATTTTCTCCCCATTATTTCTAGCTCTAGAAAGACTGGAATACCTTCACTGTAGTAGAAAAAAGAAAAACTACAAATATGTCTGAAGTTTTGGTACTTGGGTTTTTTAACAACAAGGAATACACAGAAGTGGGGATGGGCAAGGAGCACTCCACTTAACATTTCCTCTTCCTTCGCACATCATGGTGTCTTCAAGACCAGCTACTATTCAACCTTGCCTTCTACTTTCATTTTGTCATTTAAACAAAAATTCTTTCAATGTTGTCTGCTATTCTAATGATTTCTTAAAACATCATAGCTTACTTCCCTGTTTGTGTAATATGAATTTTATTTTAAAGACACAAAAATTGCCAGTGTGACTGAGAGGGATGTGTAGAATGCTTTAACTTGTTAAATTGCTCAGATTCTGGAAGTTAGTGTTCCATTAACCAAAACATAATTCAAACACAGAGTTAGAAAGTCAAAGGTACAATAATTTACAAGCTTCTAAATAATGGAAGTTAATCTTGGAACAAGATTTTCACAGCTTGACAATGTCACCAAATAACAATAAATATACTACCTTTTGCATGCAACAAATGGTCTATTTTCAAACAGTACTCCTTATTGTGTGAAAGAAATGAGGTCTTAAATCCAAAATAAGACACATTGTTAAAATAGCTATTTTTCTGCTAGTTTACCTAACAACATAGCTAAACGGATGCTATTAATGTCTTAAATAACTTACTTTAAACCCATACTCCAAAGTGTTATGAAATAAATATTGATATTTGAACACGACTGAATGAAAATTACTCTTGACAGTCTCACCCTTTTTCTTTTGTGGCTGCACGGTACAAGTCCTAAAAAGAGAGCGTTTAAGTGAAACTTGTTTTAGACATTCTTGAAAAGTACGGGCTATGACTGACAATTTGTAGTTCAAAGGACAGGATAGTCTACTAAAAAACAACAATGCAAAAATACAATAAAGCAGATAGCAGAACAAGTACTGTCCATAGATTACTCCTAAGATACTTGCAGTATCTAACTACTTGAGAGAGACTGGAATTTCTATGCCTAAACAGTATGCAGGTAGTTGAAGAAATTTATCAAAAATCCCCTAAAATCCAGAGATTACAAACTCTCACCAACATCCACTGGAAATGTACACCATTTAAGGAGTACTAAGCAGGTGCTCCAGTCTTTATCTGTGGGCTCCTCAGGATCTCTTTAGATATAGCAATCCATATTTGGCTATATCATACATATTTGTAAGGTATAATTCTATGTACTTTAACAGAATAAAGCACATACAGAGCCCCACAAACCTACGAAGGTAATCATAGTTGCCTTGAATTTTTTATTACTTCTTCTATATGATTCTAAAAAAAATGTAATACGTTTGAATAACATTTCTCAATACCAAAAAACCAAACAAGTATAATCTTAAGGCATATTTATCAAACTGCATATAGCCTACATAATATTGCTGTGTGACATGAGCTTAGCAATATTAAATTCATACATTCCTTATTATATATTTGAAATAATATACTCAAATCTTCTCATTTAACTTTCTCCTTTATAATATGGTAAGGAAAACCAGCAGCCACAAGTAGCAATTCAGTTATGTGTCCTACCTCTTAGATTATTAAAACTTTCTTTGCCAGACTTTCTAATGTGACTTAATTTCTGAATGGTTCATACTTCATGAGGGAATGGTCAATCAATGTTCCAGTCACACTGTAGATGAGCAATGAATAGCATGGAGATCACAGATCCACCACAGTATATACTTGTTCCACTGTTGACTTGTTTGTTCCTGCTATAGACTGTCATACTGACTAATCATTTATTAAAAAAGTCTATTGAATACTTCTCAGTTCTCTCAGTACTTTTTATGAGTTGAAATTCAAAATAGAAGTGTGAGCCTGTGTATTGTAGATTTCTCAAATGCTGACCATGCCACACTAGAGATGGGAGGGAAGTGAACAGGAACATGTCAATTTCCCCCCCCAGCCTGTGAGTGTCTCTACCCACACTGAATAAAAATTTGCATTGGAAGATTTTGCATATATCATGCTCTCTGACCTCAGCAGCTAACACTGCCTTGTGAAATACACTTCACAGCTTTTACCAGTATTACACATCCTTGCCAGGACAGACTGAATTGGAAAAGACATGAAGCTTTTCAGATAAGAACCTCCTCTCTTTCATTTGCTGCAGTGTGGTGTGCGGCCTTGGCCTTATGTGATATTTTTGTAGGATACATGGGCTCTATACTATACTTAAGAAACCTTAGGAACATAGAAACAACAAAGAAGCAATGACTAATGGATGCAGAGTACATAAAATCAGCAGGTGTCAGGAATGCTGACTTATCAAATGTATGCAGCTGCTCTAAACATTTATTCAGTAATCAGTGAATGGTCAGATTGACTGAAGCTGGGACAACCAGTGATTCCTGTAAATCTACAGGTGAAACTCAGCTCTCCACTTGAGCAAAAATAAATTAGTGAGACCATAGTTGGAAAGTTTGCAGCCATGCACGTAAACATCAACTCATGAATAAGAAGTGCTTTATTTCCAAATGGTTTGACTCTAGTGGACTAATTCAATAGATAAGGAAGGATAATAAAGGGAGATAATCTCCAGAGGTCCCTTCCAAACTCTGTCATTCTATGATTCTATGAATTAGAAGCTTCTTGATACATCCTTGCAATCTACATATCAGCACTACCAGTATTTTGTAGTCATTGTCCAAAGATAAGGAATATTTCAAAAACATTAAGAAGATAAAAGGTAGACATTTAGGGCACTAATATCAGAGCAATCGGGCTCAAAGAAAGGAAGAGGGAGAGAGATTAAAAGGTTGCAGTAGGTAAAGCACGAGATGACCCAGGAGTCAGTAAATACTTTTAACATAGAGACTGAAGGTGATGGAACTATGTCAGGAAAAAAAAAAAAAAAAAATCTCAGAATGCCCTAGAGAAAACTTGCTTTAGGAGTCATGTACTAGGAACAGCTGGAAGACAGATTGTGGTATTGTGTTCATTTCAAGAATTATCAGACCTCAATTAAACTCCAAACAAACCAGAACCTTATGGCACATACTTCAAAGACTGCAAACAGCTGCCAGAAACCCTGTATTACATGCTTGTGATGAATTACTTCATCTATTTGCCAGCACACAAAGGGTGTCCCCTTTTTCTAGGGACAATACAACAGTAAAGGACAGTCATCTCCCTTAATGAGAACTGACTGCTTAGGCTAATAGCTAGATTTCAGATTGCTTGGTATATAATGCAGGTGTTAGCAAAGGGAGTGAATTAACAACAGTATCTACACCAGGAATTATAACCCACTTGTGAACTAATTTATCAGATTAAATTACAGGTCTCTTCCCCCACCCTCAGCTTTTATTATTGGATACTACTACCATTAAAAACAAACAAACCAAAACAAACAACAAATCAACAGCCTTATTGAAGAATTATTAGTCTAGAAATCCATCACTTTCAGGGTGGGATTTATATAACCAAACTTCAGCAATTATATAGTTTGCCATGAAATAGTTAACTGTGGCTTGTTAGACAAGGGGAGCGCAGTGGATGTTGTATACCTTGACTTCAGCTAGGCTTTCAACACTGTTCCATTAAAGATCCTCATAGAGAAGCTGGGCTGGATAAGCAGGCAATGAGATGGATTGAAAACCAGCTGAACAGTCAGATTCCAGGAGTGGTGATCAGTGGCACGAAGTCTAGCTGAAGGCCAGTGACTACTGCCGTACCCCAAGGAGCAATACTGGACCCAGTCTTGCTCAACATCTTCATTAATGACTGGGGTGATGGGGCAGAGAGTACACTCAGCAGGTTTGCTAATACAAAGCTGGGAGTAGCTGATATACCAAAGCCTTGTGCTGCCATCCTAAGAGACCTCAACAGGCTGGAAAAATGAGCTGACAGGAATCTCTTGAAGTCAGCAAAGGAAAGTACGAAGTCCTGCACCTAGGGAAAAAAAAACCCTAGGCACTAGTATACAATAAGGCTGATCAGTGAGAAGGCAGCTTTGCAGAAAGGGACCTTGGAGTTGTGGGTGATACCAAGATGAAAATAAGCCAGCAATGTGCCTTTGTGGCACTATGAGGGTGCCAGCAAAGGTTAACCAGAGAGGTTTTGGCATCTCCATCCTTGAAGATATTCCAAAGCTGTCTGGAAATGGTCCAGGCAACCCACTCTTGGTGACCCTGCTTGAGCAGGGAGGCTGGACCAGATGATGTCCAGATATCCCTTCCAATCTCAATCAATCAGTAATTTTATGATTTTGTGAAATGCAAACACATCCCCTAAAATTCATCCCATGTCAAAGATACCAGTGGATCAAACAGTTGAGATGAGTAAAGCTGTTAAATGAATACCACTCATTTGATTTCAGATATCTACAACTTCCCTTTTAAAAAATTTTCAGTAAAGAAACAGCATTTTTCTGGTTTTATTATGAGCTATTTTAGCAGTGAATAGAGCTCTAATCCCTTTGCTTGCTACAAATATGACAATCAATTTACCTTCCTTCTTAAAAGTAATTAAAATAATAATTTTAAAAATAATATTTTTTATTTAAATTAAACTTTGGAAGGAAACACAACCTATAACATAAACATTTTATATTATTGAATTCAGAGACCCTGTGGCAAGTTTTTTTGAACACAGACACTCTTGTAAACTGAAGGCACTCTGTTGACAAATATCTAAATTCAGAAAAAAAAAACATATTTTGCCTTTGACCAAGGAACTACTTGAGGCCTTTCAGAAGACAGTAGCAGGTCACATATTTAGTTGTTTATGTAGCTCAACCTGAACATCTCATACTGCCTATCAAAATGCTGCATGACTTATGTAAAGACAGCACATGGAATAGAAGAGATTTCCTGTGTCTGTATTATCAAGCAGGCACACTGCAGGCTTGATTATTTTTTTTTTTTAATGTGCGCACCTGATAAAAAAAAAAACAGTATTACAGTTTTCATCAAAAGCTATGCAAATGATGCCTAAAATATTTCCTGAGTTTTGTTTTCTTTACTATTAGATACAATATCTAAAAATTACTGCATTAAAATGGAAGAAATGTCAATGAGTTGAATGTAGAGCATATTTCCTTTTAGTATTCTATACTCAGAGCATTCTGCACACTTTTCACAAGCACTACTTAGTTTTCAAATTTAGCTAACCATAACTCTCCTTGACTCTCCATCTTCTTACTGTGTCAAAGTTTATGACATTGTAAAACCAATAAAACAAACCAAAATAGTAGTAGCTATTTGAGTAGCTGGAGAAGATACTAAGCATACCAGACATAAAGAGCACTTTGTCTTTAGAACACGAAAGAGGGGTTGTAATAGGATAATTCATAAAATCTGTAGTACAAATTAAATAAGGAGAGAAGTACTACAGATTCCCATAAGCCAGAATCATCTAATAGCATTAAAGAGAAAGGAATGACCATTAGAATCTATGAGATACTCTAAGTACCCCTCAAGGGCCTGTATATGCTTCACTTGCTTTATGTGAAGCCTTGCATCCTTTGGAGTTCAATCTTGTTAATCAGTTCTCAAGGTCACAGCTGAATGCAAGAGAGCCAAGCTGTGCATCTGTAAGAGACACTTATTTCTGGAAAAATTATAGTTCTATTTATGTGAAAATGATATGCAGTTATGCAGTACATAAGTCCAAACCTGCAAACACTTATCCCCATAAAAAAAAAAGAAATCCCTAAACCACAAAACTGCTTGTAGAATCAAAGTCTAAAGGGTCAAATGAGAGTTGTCCAAGGTGCCTGCACACCCATAACAGGGTTTCCAGCTGACAGAAGAAAATGCTAAAGGTGAGAGGAAGTGAAGCAACACAGCAATATGCCATTCCCATTTGAATCTGGGATGGGCAGGATAGGACAAAAATGGTAGTAAATTTAGCTTTGTTCCCCTCTTCCTCCCTTATGTTGCCCAGTGTAGCTTCCTCTTCCATTAAAAGAGAATGTGGGAAAAAGAAGAGAAACTGCACAAGAGGACATAATGGGGAGCAAACTGCAGCTTTGAGCAGTCATTCTGTTTATTGGTCCCAAGACAGCACAGCTGCATAGAGTCTTTGGGAAGATTTACACATTGCTAAGTGAACCATAAAATTTGTTAGGTAACAGTGTGGACAGACAATACTAAAATTAGATTTCTAAAAGTAAGGTTCCAATAAGACAACATAAGCATTATAAAAATTGTGGAATAATTAAAACACAATTAAAAAGTGGACAATATATCCTATGCAAGTAAAAAAACACAAATAAAAATAAACATCTTCCCCAAATACGTTTAAATAAATCCGACAGCCAAAGAAATATAATGAAGCAAGCATCTGAAAACAAAATGGATCACATAGTGAAGTTGCTGAAGAAAGAAACAAGGAGAGAGCTATTCTAGTTTGACAGGACTTGAGGATCAGTCGTCTCCCAAGAATGATTCAAATGAGAAAAATCTTACTGATGGAAAGGAGCTTTAAATGGCAGTTAACACAATCTCAGCCTGTAATTCCTAGTAATCATCATGACATTTCCACTAGAGGGATATTTAGGGGAGGAAGAGTCCAAAAGTTTCAGTAGCTTCAAAAATGAGATAAACAGTTCTGATGCAAGATGGTAACCACCAGAGTGACTGATGCATAATAAGGTAATTAATTCTTCCTAAGGAGCAGCTTGACAACCTTGCCATTCACAACTGTTAGAACTGGTAAGGACTAGTTTATTCAGCTGCACTATCATGGCCATTCTTCACTAGCCATAGAGATCTAAAGTCAGACTGATTACTTGAAACTTCCTCTATTTCTAGGGACCATGATACTCATATCTTTTAAAGATGGTGAAGATATAAAAGCTCTTAACAAAAATCAGTTTAATACCTGCAGATGGATTTTTATTTCTTTTTAAAATTAGTCTTTTTAAAAATGAAAAAAAATATGCACCCACAAAACTATAACAACTAATTTGGATGAAATTATGGATATATTTTAAGTACAAGACAGAAAAAGAGCTATTTCTTGAAAACTCAATGGTAGAAGTCTTTAAAACACTTTTTCTCTCCTTACTTTCGTATTTTCCTTTAAACACAAAGATTAAATTACAAATATATTGAACTGAATAAATGACTTTCTGAGGCTGTTTTATCTTTATGTAACCAGACTGAACCATAATGCGGCTTCTCTCTCACCACATGCTCCCCAATCAGGACATGGTCTGATTCCTTTAAAGCAAAAGTGAATGAATATAACTTCTCGTCAGAAAATCCAATACACGTTAGACAATTTGGAGGCTCTGTAGGAAGCAAAGGCATAGTCTTGCTCACAAGTATGGTTCAGGATTGACATCAGCATTGTCAATCCTTTTGCAAGAACAGGCTGGCCAGATTCATAGACGTAACATCCCTGAGTGCAGTCAGTTTTGCTGTACAGGGTATCTCTAGAGGCTGGTCCTGGGTTTCTTGGCAGCTGTTTGTATGATACTGGCTTTAGTGATCACAGAGAATGTACCTTATGGGAAGAGGTTTGATTGTTCTTTTTGTTGCTGCGAACAAAACAAGAAAGAGGAAGTGAATTTGCAATCTGAAAAATGCAAATGGAATCTGTATGCCAAAAAAAGCACTGCCTCTGGTTCATACTTTTACAAGAAACATGGGTGGATTTGTCTCCTCTGCAAAGTTAAGTAAGACTAGAATAACTAATGAGGAGGAAGAATGTTTTAAAATGTAATTATTTTCAAATAACTAAAATTGCTCATAAAGAAGCAAAACAAAAGGAAGAAACAAGTACATATACTCATGTATTTATACGTGTAAGTACATGTATATGTACACATAGGTGTTTTATATAAATATATAGATGAGCAACCTGGTCTACTGTCCCTGACCATGACAGAAGGGTTGGAACTAGATGATCTTTAAGGTCCCAACCCAAACTATTCTATGATTCTGTGTTTCTACATATGAAGAAATTAATAAAAGTTCCATTTTGATTAATAAACATGTATGAGTATATAGGCTTAAAGTGGCACAGAACTGAAACTGACTCAGAGGAGGGTTTGGAACTGTAGAAAAGCTCTGAAGAGGCCCTGAAATCTTTGCACAAAGTACTAACTCATGTATTCAACAGAATAGGCATCATTTTTTTCTCTAAACTCGCTAGCTAGCGATGCACTCCCTCTCTACTATTTTAATCACTCTTCACTAATAATGAACTCTTCCATTAGCATTTCTAACCACAGTTACCATTGATCTCTAGAGAGAACTGTAAGACAGGTCTTCTATGCAAGAGAAAGCTTTATCAGTGCAACTGGAGAAAAGGTTTTAACAAAAATTGAAAACCTTTTGTTGACAACTGTACTTTTTTTTTCATCCTGGTTACTGCATTTCAGTGTATACTGGTAAGGAATTACTTTAAACATTTCAAGTGAAAATTAAAAGACTTGGCATAAGAGTTTGTGCCAATATAAAGCTGGGTTTTAATTGGTGCCATTTTTCTTGTAGTAGTCTTGTATTGACTTGCCAGTGCAATATCACTATTACTTAGTACTGGGAAAATGATCATTCCTTTAACTGTCTCCATTTTCATCAGTCTTCAAATGTCTGCAGGCAGCTCCCTTAACATGTCACAGACATTGACTGAACTTAACAAGAAAACCCTTATTATTTATTTCTTGTCATTTTCAAACCACATTGTAAATCAGCATCTTTTTGCACCAAGTTCATAATATTTATAAACAATTTTAGCTTGACTCCATCTATGTTTCAAGTTCCACCGGGGAACTGAATTTATTTTCATTGTCCCTGCCTGACCTTGCCCTGAAGTTTTCCTTTAAAAGGAAGATTTAGTTGTGTTTAAGATATCTTAGTCGATAACGAACTTAGTCCGTCACATCACAATCTATTAAAATGTTTCCAATCTCTTATTATACAACAATACTCTTATAACTATCATTTAGTATTTCAAAATTGCTAAGTTTTAAAGTGAATGTATTTAATGTTTATGAAATGTTTTATGCAAAAACATCCATTTGGTGGAAGAAGAAATTTCTCTGCAGATCTAAGAAAGTCAAAACCCTACTGGTTTCTCTAATAGAAGAAAATAAAAACAGACTGTGAAACTGGCTCCAGAAATTGTCTCGTCTTCAGAGTCAGACTTTGACAAGATCCAAAAAACGAGGGAGAGAAAAAGGAAAAAAGAGCTATGAATGACCATGAGCTTCTAATAAAAAAAAGAAAAAAATACTTCTAGCTAAGAAATTCCATTAGAGTTCCATCAATTGCTTTTGAATGATTACAAGACTGTAATACACTAAGACAGCTTTGCACACTCAGTTGTTTATAACTGTCAACAGAAAATGTAGGAACCATTTTCCTTACAGTGATATCAACTCAGTACAGCACTATGCCACTTTATTTTACACCATGGTTTATAGAGAAATAAGACACTAAGTGTGACCATTTATTATGCATATATAAATGAACATATTTCTTGAACATATTTCTCAATCCTTCCTTATTTTCTCAGACAAAATTTTGTACCCATATGCTCCTGAAATTGATATGCATCCAAAATATGATTCTAGAATTTGGGATTACTACTTTGCCCCAGACATCTATTAAAAGTAATATACATACACTTGCCATCAATTTTCATATGTGTTATTTTCCTAAAATGTTTATTTGAATTAGGCATTTATGAAATCTGATAACAATCCCTACTAAGCTAAGGCACTGAGGAACAGAATGGCTATTAACGACATTACCTAGGACAACAGTTACTGTTCCATATTAGATCATTAAATGACTTTATGAAGTGTCAAGTAACATTTAATAAAGTTCCCAAGACAGGTTCTCTGTCTTATGAATAGTCCTTCATGTGTTTGATATCAGAAATTAAATCCTGGTACTTTTGCCTGATACAGCTATTTTCAATTTTTGCTAAGTTTCTAGAAATTAGAATTATTCTGCCATGTGCATATTTATGTTATTGCTGCAGGGCTGCTTCATTCTCTAACATTTTCACTCTTGTTTCTCTATGCCAACCACATCTTCCACAAACACTATTCCCCCCCCCCCCTTCCAATTTTTGCTAAATTACAATAATAGGAGTTTGACAATACTGCTGTAGCAAGATCATTTGCATTTGCTATGATTTTATGAATCAAAAATAACATAGAAAGAATGAACCATAGTGGAAAGCAAATATTCATGTTACTTTCTTCTCTATAGACTTTTATAAAGCTAAATATATAGGCCATTTATTTTTCTGCACATCTAAAGGTACAGATACACTAACTCTTGTAGATTTTATCCAAGACATAGCAGACTAAAAAGATTATTCAATAATCAATGCAAATTCTAACAAATTACTAACATTTTCTGACTTTGTCAGAAATAGATTAAATAACTGTTTCCTCCATGATAAGCAATTGACAATTTAAAAAAACCTAGGCTACACATACTATTGATCCCTACATGTACATATAAGTTTTTGTGTATATATACATACTTTTAATACAATGCTTTATCTGAACTACATTTGAAAACAATTTTCACACAAGAGACATGTTATTTGTCTAAACTTTGTTTCCAAAGTTTTGAAAGAACATTTATCTGTCTCCCATCTTCTATCAATGATTCATTAATGACACATTGAATGTTAGTTACTAAATGTCAAGTCATTAGAAACATTAAAGCAGTGACTTTTTTTTAAAAAAAAAACTTTTTAAAGGGCAGACTTATAATTGTTGCACTGGATTTTGTAAAATTTTCTTTAGCTGTCACATATTCACATTCAATGCCTTATTGTTGCTGACTTTTAAAATATTATAAAAGTCAGTCAGAGACAGTAAAGAGTAATGATCCAACAGCTCTCAGCTTACTAAATGCAAGATTTGCCAAATGGCCAGCTGCTCAGCAGACAGCAACAGCTGAAGTTCCTTCACAAAAACTTCCCATAATACTTCAGTTGAAACCTGAAAGGAACATCTCTCTGTAATTTGTTCACCTTTTTCCTTCAGACCTCAGGTCTCTGCTGAGATTATTTGGCTCTCTAACTAGTGTCACCTGTGATGGTGAGACTTTGAAATGTGGTTATCTCTCCAAAGATAACTGGATTGTGACCTCCAATAACACTTCTCATAGGTCACTATACTGCTATCAGATGGTGATAAAATTCAGCTATTACTAACCTTGCCTGGAGCAAAACCAACCAGAGATGAAAATTCTTTTTCTTCCATGTTCAGGAATTAATTTTAAAAAGAAAGAAAGTCACAAGCCCCTGAACCTGCAAACATCTACGACAGAAGAGACATGTTGTGGGCTTGCAAGTTTCAAAAACATCTCTTTGAACAATTCACAGACATCTGCTACTCTGCTTTTCTTAGGCATTGTAAATTAATTCTAACTTTTATACTTAAAGCACTTGCAGAGAAATATATTCATTAGCTAACATTTTTCATTAATTGCTCATATGCAAGCAGTCTTATGATTCCTCAGATTATTTTGGATGGGAGGTCCCCAAATTTGCACATTGTATATATTTGGATACATGACATTTCTGTTTTGAAACTATTAATTCATCCAAATACATTTAAACTATCAAGTCCTTCTAACTTGCAACATGCATTAAAATACATAAGTGAAGAAAGCTGCAAAAACAGCTCCCTGTATTAATCACACCATAAAAAAAGAATAGCAGAGAAAATAAAACATCTAATATAGAACCCACTGATAATATTCTGCAATCTGCATGCTTCAGGTGAAACTTCAAATGAAAAATTAAATTGCTGATATGTTTTGCATCCCATATAAAGCTGGAGATGCACATTACTGAAATTCAAATTAGAAACAAAATTCACTTGTGACTATCTTAAAAATTCTTAGCAATGGCTGTTTAAAAAACATGTAAACATACCAGAAGTCATATATATTTATATTAACAAATTCCTGTCAACTGTACACTAATACATATGCTAAGTAAACAAAGGATTAAGGTAGAAAAAATTCTGCACCATAAAGAAGAGAAGGCAGGCAGGTTTTGTTCTCCCAGATGAAGAAAAAAATAAGGTGTGTGTTTGTTTGTTTTTTTCCCCATGCTTTTTATTTAGCAAAGGAGATGAGTGTGATTGCATAAAATCCTCCTCACTTGTCCCCTGCTAGCAACGGACATGTACAGTATGACAGTACAATATATTTGCCTATCAATTCCTTTCTTCACAAATCTGTAGAAGCTGGAAGGTATCTCACTGAGATGCAGCTGCAGCCCATATCTTAACAGATTCAGAGGCAAAACAGTAAGAACTACAATGATGTCCTGTCATTTCCATAGGGAGCTGCTCTATATTGCTGGTTACAGTTCAATGGAATGGTTAAGGCAACTGAATTTCAATCACAAGGCACATCTTCAAGAAGCCATGGTAGAAGTGTTTCAGTCTAAAAGCCACAGTGTGCACCCCTAAAGAAATGAAAGTCCCTTACTGGCATTATTAGATTTTGTTCATGTTTCAAAATCCCAACAAAAGTGTCAACAAAATGCTTTCTTTGCATGGATTTGTTTGTATCAGAACTGAAATATTACAGATGTAACAATCAGTATTCTATGGGCTACCTTACTGGGGAAAAGAAAAAAAGCTCTAAACCAATTAGTAACAGTTCTTAATTTGATATTTCATTAATTTCTTCCTCTTAGTGATTCTTAAGAAATCCCATTAATTTCAGAAGCATCAAGAAAGCAAGCAGTAGACATTGTCCCTGATGGTCATGGTACTTAGACAAAGTAGATTTAATTCTTAACATAATCTTTTCCCATTCATCTCTGAACTACTCAAGGTGTGTAAAGACAACAGAATGTATCAGGATTATCAACACAGGTCACAGAAAGGGAAAATATACTTCAAAAAAGATGAGCCATATGTAGTTTTAATAACTCGCTTGGATTATAATGGCACAAGAGGTAATTTTAGGATCCTACACCCCAGAAATGAAGAAAACTAGTAATTATAAGACTATAATAAGGTGCTATTTACTGTTCTGTAAAACATCACATGGGCAATGTCTTTAAATGGACAATGTCTTTTAATGGACAATCTGCATTTTGTGCTCAAAAGGGAATAGAAAGTCCCTCTCTTCAAGTAACAGTAAAATTGACCTGAATCAAATCTGTAGAACAGCTTCTTCACTCTTAAAATATTTGCAGTTCAGATATGGATCCTTATCAGAAGTTGAAGTTTTCAAATTGTCCCTTCAGCTGTAAGACTGTATTCAAATAATGAAAGTAAAGATTCTGGAATTATTTGTATTTCAAGGGTTTTGAATACCATGGAAGACCTGCTACCTCATACACTTTGTAATATTGGTGGCTATATTCCTGCTCTGATGTTCTTTCCTTTTTTTTTTTTTTTTTTTTTTTTTCTTTTCTTAAATCCAGGCTGTATTAGTACTGGCAAAAGGAAGGAAGGAAGGCCGGATGGAAAAATCACTCACATACATATTTATCGAGAAGCAAAGGAGTCTATCTTTTACCAATTAGGAAATACTGCCCCATAAAAATAAAGGTCATGAGTCTCTGTCCTGACTCTACAGGAATGAAAATCAGTGAGTAGGAGATGGAAATGGCACAAATTGCTGCTGGAGGGAAAAATTTTGTAAGTTCTAGTTTTTCTTTAGAAAAAAAAAAAAAATACTGAAAATAAAGACGGATGATTAAGAGCTAGTGAGAAGCTTAGGAGGCTCAAAGTAGTCCCACCAGAACCAGATTAACATGTTGTTATCCCTAAAAACATGCAGAGTCATTCCTTCTTTACTGACTGAAGAAGAGAGAGGTGTACTGAATTTCTAACAGGACTTCCTATAGTATTTTCACTTTGAGTTTTTCCTTCTGAATACTGACCTTCTCCAAGACTTTTCCTGCCCATAGAGTCTAACATGATCACAGTCTGAATTGATATGGCTGAAAAGAATTGTGACAAAGACCTTACATCGTGGTTACCCTTGAAGAACATCTAGCATACACACTTCTAATCTTCACCACTTACAAAATGAAGCTCTCATTTCCATCTCTAGTATTGGGAAGTGTAAATATCAGAAAAACACATTACAAAATTTCCTCGTCTAAACAAAGCAAAACATTTTTTTGTCCAAGATTATGAAGTAGGGATTTGATTAAAAAAATCTGATAACAGCAAATACTTCTTCTGAATTATTTCTACCCATTAAGTGACAGAATACCCTATTTTTCTTTAACACTTATCCCTGTCTGCTGGAATCTATGGTGTCTTTATATGGTGTCTTTAGGAAGTATACCCTACCTAGTTTGTGAAAGATGATGTGAGGCACTTCTGTTCTGCACATTTTATTTTTACACTATTTAACACTGCTGTTATTCCTGAGCCTGATTTATGGGTACCCTGGGGTACTCCTAAACCCTTTTGATGTTACGGAAAGAGTTGACAAAAGCAGATCTCCCCTTGAGGATTGCACAGTTTTAGTATTTGTTTCAACTTTCAGCCATTTGCTCAACCTATTAAGAACTTCTTCAAAGACATAAAATAGCAAGCCATCACCTTGAATGCTACAGAGAAAAATAAATGCATAAAGGTTGCCAATTCACACTAACTCTGCTGTAGATAAGCAGAATACATTGGAAGGCATTATGCTACATGGAATACTGCCTGTGGATTTAGCATAACCCTACAAGGGTATTTGGCTCTGAAGTACTTCACTCTGTTGGTCAAAGCTGCATGAAAATATTCATTTCAGATATAAATCCAAGGCAAACAGAAAGCGTGCCTAATGTAAACTTGCCAATAAAACTTGGCAATAGGTTTAAACACCAGTTCCACTTCATATTTTTTTCTATATAGAGTAAAATACTACTTTAAATACAATTTTTATGAGCTCTGCAAACCTCACTAAAACCATACACATGCCATGCCAAGAACCTTGAGGCTTAAGTGCTCTGCCTGTGGTGGACTAACTGTTCATGATAAATGGATGCAAACACCTAGAGAAATGGTATAAATTGCTGCACACAGTAATATTTAAGAAATAGCTAAATAGTACCTAGCTGTCATCTTTTCCTGTTTATTTTTTTTTTTCCAGCAAAAAGGAAGAAAAATGTATTTTGAATAACAGACACTTTTTAAAATTTACTGTAGTGAAGCTAATAGAAAGTAACAGCTAATGCAGCAACTACAATCATTCCTTCTTTTCACCTAAACAAGATAGGATGATAAAAGTAGGTTTCACAAAATACTACAAACTGCAGAGTGCCCTGGACGCTACTTTTCAACAGAGGAGTATTAGAAAGTAATCACAAGCACACACACATATCGTCACCTAAACAATTAACTGAAGTACTAGGTTATTGGTATTTGTGTAATTTCTTTGAGTTACATATACATATTCTAAGTATGTTAGGTTGGAGAAAATAATTCGAAACTCAAAACACTGAGCAGGTATTTCATAAGTAGCCCAGGAATTTAAAGTGACCTTTGTGCAACACTGATAAATTATTTCAATGTCCAATTGTCAGCTCTTTGTAAAAAGGGTTTACCTCTGACCAACCTTGCAACTGGAAAAAAACCAAAAATCAGAAACAGAAACTAAAATAATCTCTTTCACATCTTTACTTGGAGAATTATTTCATTCATCTAAAGATAAATGTGAAATTATATTTAACAACTCATATATATAAAAAAAGAAAAAGTTCTTTTTGGTACCTCAGTTTTTTGCATTACCTACAAATGTTTAATATTATACAAAACTGCACAACAGATCTTTATGGCTTTAAAAGTCAGAATTCTGAAAGACGATCAGCATTTAATGTAGGGATACATTCTAAAAACTTCAGAGTTATCACAGAAATGTATATGAGTATTTTGACATGATGATATTTATTTATAATAGATAGAACTTATCATAGACACAAGTTGTCAGAAACAGACAACTTTTCCTGCAGTCTAGAAATACTTGGAATTCTTGAGAACCCAGTGGATACAGGTTCTGGAGATAGGTACTGTTTATCCCATAAAGCTCAGTTGTTGGTTCAGCATTTTATCCCTTCAATTCCCTTTGGTGACCTCTTCTGATGCTTCCCAAGCCCTACACAGGCATGGATTCTAGGACATGAATAATCCTTTTTCCATGTCATCCAGGAAAAAAGTATACTTTTAAAAAAATATTTTTATATTATTGTATATACCTTACAACTTTTTTTTACCAAAAATAGTCATTTTGCAATTCTCTTAGGTCTCACTTTCAGGTGTGGAATTGTGCTACCCGCACAGAGGCAGAGTCAAGGTACAATAGTTTCATGTTAGTTAACCATTAACCAGAGAGGAGGAGTTGAAATAATATTTTCTACTTACTACTGATTTCATCTTCTTCAGGCCAGTACAAAAGATCTACTCATGGATGGGAGGACATTAGGAGGTTTGCAGGAAAACAGAGGTCACTCACACAATCTTATGAAGTATACAATAAGGCAGAAGAGAGAATATCATCTTCATCATTGCACAAAAAAAAGGAAACCAACACCTATAGCTTTAGGAACCATGAGAAGTCAAATTCTGTCTGTATTTATGGATTAGTGCATTTATAATCTTTAATTCTGCATGAAGGCTGCTGGAGTACTCTCCAGCTCACTCTCGGGATAACTGATTTCACTGCCCCTTGCCCAACAGTTAATTCCATGGACTACAAGACATACTGGGTCAGAAGAGTATTCCCCTGACATTTTTGGAGTTTGATGGGGATAAAATTGTAGGCTGTTTTTATAATACCTGCCATCTAATCCTCTTCCCATGCCATAGACTTCAGAGATCTTCCTATGATCACACAAAATCTGTCAGCCATTCAGAAAACTAAAATGAGCTTTCATTATCTAGAAAGTATATCTATGCTCCATAACAGAAGACAAACCTGTTGATGAGCAGCTGAATCTGCTATACAAAATAAAGAGAAGACTTTCTGAAAGACTTATGTGTATGAGTAACACAAAGAACCTATTGTCCCCATCCTGGACAGAGAACTAGGAATTGCTAGTGCCTTGTCAGGTGCTCAGGCACCCAAATTCTACCCTGTTTCTTCAAGTACTTTGTCAGAACTCCTACAAACTTCTAGAAATAATCTAAGATCAGTTAACAGCATCTTGCAAGGCATCCTGTAAACTAAAAAGAACCTGAACAGCATGAAGGCAACAGGAAGACATGTCTTCCTTCACTGATTAGTGTATAAATCCAGTGAATTTAATGATGAATAAATATTCCCAGACTGCGTGCTGAGCTAAAAGTCTACTGAAACTTAGGTCTCCCACAGTTGTTTGATACCTTAATATAAATAAATGAGAATTTATATGCTTTTGGGACATGTTAATAAGCAACCCCACTAACCTTTACTAGTAAAGTTGAGGAAGCCAATAGTTAGTTCTGGAAACAGTTCAGTTAAGCAAATCATTGAATCATAGAATGGTAGGGGTTGGAAGGAACCTCAAAAGATCGAGTCCAATATCCTGACAGAGCAGGATCATTGAGGGCAGGCCACACAGGAACAGATCCAGTGGGGTTTTGAAGTCTCTAGAGAAGGAGACTCCATAACCTCTCTGGGCAGCCTGTTCCAGTGCTCTGTCACCCTCCCAGTAAAGAAGCTTTTCCTTATGTTGGGGTGGAACTGCCTGTGTTCCAGCTTGTGACCTTTGCCTCTCATCACAGCACACCACTGAAAAGAGACTGGCCCCTTCTACTTGACACCCACTCCTCAGATATTTGTAAACATTACTAAGATCCCCTCCATCTTCTGCTCTCTAGACTAAACAGCCTCAGCCTTTCCTCATAAGGGAGATGTTCCAGTCTCTTAATCAGCCTCATAGCCCTCCATTGGACTCTCTAATTATTTCCCTGTCCCTCTTGAACTGGGGAAACCAGAACTAGACACAAAACTCTAGATATGGTCTCACTAGGGCACAGTAGAGGGGGAAAGAGAACCTCCCTCGATCTGCTGGACACACTTTTCTTTATGCAACCCAGGATACCATTGACCTTCTTAGCCACAAGGGCACATTGCTGTTCCATGGATAACTCATGTCCCTCAGAATTTCAAGGACCTTCTTCATGGAGCTGTTTTCCAGCAGGTCTACCCTTAACCTTTACTGGTGCATGGGGTTATTCCTCCCCAGGTGTAGGACTCTACACTTGTTCTTTCTAAACTTCATTAGGTTTACCTTTGCCCAGCTCTCCACTCTGTCCAGATCTTGCTGGATGACAGCACAGCCTGTTGGTGTATCAGCCATTCCTCCCAGTTTTATATCATCAACAAACTTGTTAGGGATACACTCTCTCCCTTCATCCAGGTCATTGGTGAAGATGTTGAATAAGACTGGACCCAGTACTGACCCCTGGGGAACACTGCTAGTTACAGGTCAACAACTGGACTCTGCACCACTGATCACAACCCTCTGAGCTCTATTGTTTTCAGTTCTCAAACCATCTCACCATCCCCTCTTCTAATCCATATTTCCTGACCTTACCCATGAGGATGTTATGGGAGACAGTGTCAAAAGCCTTGCTTAAGTCAAGGTAGACAACATAGAATCATCGAACTGTCAGGGTTGGACGGGACCTTAAAGATCATCTAGTTCCAACCCACTTGACCACTGTTCTCCCTGCATCTAACCATTCAGTCATATCCAGAAAATATTAATCCAGAAGATTAAGTATTATCTCTTATTTTCCTTTGGAATTTTACTACAAAACAGAAATAAAAAATACAGCTTCATGAATATGGGTGAATAGGGCTTTACTGAATATATCTATTCAGGAATATGTCAACATATCCATTTAAAATTTGATAGAAGTAATACTAACCAGTTCTTAAGCCTAAGTAAACATACATATGGTTGATATTCTCCCTCTGTTCTTGGGAAAAGAATGGAAACTTCATATTATCCTTAATTACAGCATTATTAATACTACTGCATACCTAACCATTGGGGACAAGCTAAGTAATTCGGCATGTACTGCCTGCAAGGCAGTCTCTGAAAGAGACACATGACAACACTGTAAATGTTGTGTATATGGGAAGGGATGAACACCATACTCTTCAATGCACCATTATCTTTTAATCTCTAAGACTTATTTTCTTGAGCCAAATACTGTCAGCAACCTATCAGCTATTATCAATGCAGTGGCATGCAAGCACAACATAATTATACTATATACTAACTCCTAACAGTTTCAGTCACACTTCCTGATATCCTATTTTTCGAAATCCTTTCCTTCTATTGCAAAATGCAGGCCAATCAATAGCAATATGTAGAGTGTGTAACATTGTGTTATTAGTTTTGAGGTTCCACCTCAAAACACCTAATCAGTAGATAAATGTGTTTCAGATAATTGCTCACAACAACGGTAACTCTTTCTCAGGCGATTGGTTTTTAATCCATGCATTTTTCAAGTAATGGTATTCTTGAATGTATGTGCCCAAATACCATACGGTAAGATGGATTACAGTATTTAAAACTGCAATAAATAAGAACATAAGAACAGATGCATCATAAGAAATTTCACTTTGCTTTATGAAACAAACACCAAAAGGTTCCTTCCCTGCAGGATCAATTTGTCCCCCTCAAAATCAGGCTTTTTTTTTTTTGCTGGCTTTTAAATATGGTTATTAGCAAAGATCTACTTATGCCACTATCCTGAGCTCTTGAGGTTGTAGTTAGAACTTAAAGCAGTCAGATTTCCACCTGCAACTCAACTAAGGTATGAAAATATAAATTGTAATCCTATCAGCAAAACAAAGAACACACCTGAAAAAGTGGCACATTTTCCACCATGATACCAGGGGAAAAATATTGTTACAAATGAAAACCAGCAGAAGAAAAAAGGCTCTTTGAAAGTGATACGTACTCTGAAGCACAGACACTGTGCATCTCTGACACCTTTTGTTGTACTTACCTAATATCTGTGCATGTTATACATGTGATACAGCGACTGTTTGTTGTAACGAGGTTCAAAGCCACAGATGTTTCACTGTCAGTGGTTGGGTGTGCTCCACATTTAAAGTAAAACTCCTGAAATGTTAAAGAAGAGATAAGAGGAGATTACATACTTGCCACTCATGTTCTTTATCTTAGGCTAACTGACATTTGAGACAACAGACAAATCACCACTACCAACAGAAAAGGAGAATGATCATTAGGAAAGGTTTACAAGGAATCCCTTGCAAAAATACCAGTTTAGGCGCGTATTTTATTCAGTGATTGCCCTAGCAAAGAAGATACCCACTTGTTTAATAATTTCATATCAGTGTGATACACTACTCGTCTTGGAACACATATTACATTTGCAATTATATATTATACTTGACCTAAGTTGCTTTAGTCCATACCACTCTACATAGCCTCTTACTCTGCTTTCGTTAGCATAACACATTTTACACAACTGTGTGCTTTGTTCTCTTTTCCATTGCATCCCAGGGAAAGCCATATCAATCATGCTGTGCTTTGATAAGGCTTTGTTATAAGAGATTGTTTTAAATGTCCAAATGTCTTTATGCATATGTAAATAAAAGCAATCTGAAGACATGCGCTTTGCAATAGGAGCCACAGATCACAGTTTCATCTACCTTTGTTTCTTCAAGACCTTTTTTCCAGTATCAAACTGTAAAGGTTTGTAATGAAAACATTAAGACTGGTATAAATTAAGTGTGAATTGGAAAGTAAGGGTATAAAAGCATCAGTAGAAATGGCGAGAAGGTGGTATAAAAGAATGACAGGTGTTGACAGCATCAAGATATTAAGATCACAGATGATTCTCAAGATACTCAGACTAGGGGGAAAAAAAATCCTAAAAAAAGAAAAGAAAAATGGATTAAAAAAAAAAAGAAACTGCTTCAAGAAAAAAAGACACAGAGACTGAATAAATCAGCAGCATTTCCCAGTGACTCACAGAGGTGGGACAGGATAAAGCAAACAAAAAAATTACAGTTACTGTCAACTTCTGTCGGATGAAGTCACATCCAAAACCCAGTATTAAGCCATTGACTTGCTAGGTGGCATTTCCTAGCATCAGGCCAGGTTCAACAATGCCAAGTGCAAGATTCTGCAGTTGGGTCAGGGCAATCCTCATTATCAATACAAACTGGAGGATGAAGGGATTATGGGCAGCCCTACAGAGGACGACTTGGGTGTGCTGGTGGATGCAAAGCTGGACATGAGCTGGCAATGTGCACTCCCAGCCAAGAAGGCCAACCATATCCTGGGCTTCACCAAAAGAAGTGTGGCCAGCAGGCTGAGGGAAGTGATTCTCCCCCTCTACTCTGCTTTGATTAGATCTCACCTGGAGTACTGTGTCCAGCTCTGGAGTCCTCAGCAAAAGAAGGACATTAACCTGTTGGAGCGGGTCAAGTGCCCGACCTCAAAAAAGATCAGAGGGCTGGAACACCTCTCCTGTGAAGAAAGGCTGTGAGAGTTGGGATTTTTCTGTCTGGAGAAGAGAAGGCTCCACTAAGACTTTATTGTGGCCTTTCGATACTTGAAAGGGGGGCGATAAGAAAGATGGTGACATAGTTTTAAGCAGGACCTGTTGAGACAGGAGAAGGCTCATTGTTTTAAAGTATAAGAGGGTAGATTAGGACTAGATACAAGGAAGAAAGTTTTTACAGTGAGGATGGTGAACCGCTGGAGCAGATTGCCCAGAGAGGTGGTAAAAGCCCCATCCCTAGATACATTCAAGGTCAGGTTGGATGGGGCTCTGAGCAACCTAATCTAATTAAAGATGTCCCTGCTCACTGCAGCAGCAGGGCTGGACTAGATGACCTTTAGAAGCCCCTTCCAACCCAAACTATTCTATGATTCTAGAATTTGTTTAAAACAGCATCACCTTTCTGCCTATACAGCCTTGCACTGAGATTTACTATAATGTTGTACTAAAATCAGTCCAGGAAAAAACCCAACAAAACAGTTCTTACTTTCTCACTGCTTTGAGCATTGCAGTAAGGAGCTCTTCATCTTTGAAACAGTTGTCAACTACTGTCTTTTTCTCAGTGGTGATCATTTCGATATACTGTGTATTTCTACATGAGGCAAATACAGTACTATGCAATAAAACCTCTAGTGTGAAATCTAGTAACAGGAATATGAGAGGTATTAATACAACCTTTCTCCTATATAAGTCAATCCTGCTTCTCAGAAAAGCACTGATACATGCAATATATTCAACAAATAAAATATTCAAACTCTACTATATGTTAAGGACTCACTGTCTGAAGCACGTTAGTAACAGTTTAAGAGGACTAAGGGGTAAAAGTATAGTTTAAAGGAAAGGATATTTTAAACACAAACTTTTTGATGTGTTCACCTACATGTATTTACATAGAGCTAACATTTTTAATAACAAAGTTATCTTTCTGTCCTGTTCCATAACATCAGAAAGTAGGCCTAAGCAAGAAGATATGCTTAAAGTCATTCTTAGATAAGACACTGAGACTTCACGTGTTTTTTCTCTTGTTCAAGACTCAGGTATACACAGCTTTTAAATATCAGCTCAACATGAAGCATTTCATTTGCAGTACATGAAAACCTTACACAATCTGTAACTTTAATTTATTTTCAACCTTTAAAAGTGTATCCATTAATCTTTGTATTATTTGCTAATGGGTTTTGGAGCTGGAGTTTTCTCTGCCCTTTAATTTGATTTTACTTTTGTTTCTATTAGGTGCTAAGGAGGATTTATTCCAATGCAGAAGTAGCCTTGAAAATATCTCCTTGATTCAGTACATCTTCTGCACACAACGAAGAGAATATTGACAATTCATTATTCCAGAACTAAAACTATGGGCAAGGAAACACACAACAGAAAAGTAATTTTTGATAAAATTACTTACCCACTATAATCAAACCTTCTTTGGGTTACAAGCAAAATGAGAGAGAGTGATAAATGAAGTGAGCTCTAAAACACTTGAAATAGTTCAGACAATTTTTTTTCTGAAGAGCATATGTTTGATGATTTTAATTGTTTTTGATAATACAACACCATGGTTATAAGTTTCTCATTCTGAAAGCTTTTTAATGAAGACAGAAGGGAAATAAAGCAATACATTTCTTATTCCATAGTCTAAGATGTATGGAATATTGCCTACAACTCAGAAAAAGGAAAGAAAGGAAAAAAGTTACTCTGTAGCATTAAGAAAATGACTTCTCTACATTTCTCTTTATAAGCCCAAAAGCTGCTTTAAGAAAATTCCTCTAATTACATTCATGAGGTTCTTTGGTGTTGCTCAATGGAGAACATTATGGAATGTGAAAATATTATTTGAAATAACAAAATAAAATATTGCCGCTTTCTAAAACTATTCATTGAAAGACACCTTGCTTGAGAAAACTGCAATTAAAGAAACAAGAAATCTAAATATTAAATGCAAACAGAAGAGGACTCATTAAAATAAAAAAAAAAAAAATCCCTTAAGATTATACGCCAAGTATTTGTTTGGAAATCTTCAAGACTAAAGATTAAAAAAAGTTGTTTATAACAAATATGTTGAGACTAGCAGTACAATAAAACTAATTCACTTCTAAAATGTTCACCCTTGCAAAACCAAAAAGTATCAACTCACACAATGCACAGTCTACATCTGTAGGCCTGAGACATCTGCACTGTGATGGAAGTTCAGAAATATAGGGAGAGATTGGAATCTGAAGAAGTGCCTGACAGATCTGGCAGAGTGGATTCCATTTCCACCTTTTTTTTATTTTTTTTTTTTTTTTTTTACCATAGTAATATACATTCCAATTGTTTGAAGGCTTTCAAAAGAAGTCACAAACTGATATAAGTTTCCAGTTGCAAATAAAAACCTACGTGGCCTGGTATGCATTGCATACACAAATAATCCATGCATATTTAGTTGTTCCATCTACCAGATTTCCCAGAGACTTAACATCTTGGGAAACAAACGTAACCTATTCTTGCCAGGGCACGTACATAGGAAGTTATGAAGAAAGACAACCATCAGCACAAGTTGCTTCTCAACCGATTCCAGCAATTAAATTGTTGAAAGTAAAATATGGGGGGGGGGGGGGAGGGGGAAAGGTTTAAACAAATCTCCCCCTCC
>JANHGN010016633.1:57182-87099 GCA_024605025.1 Megaceryle maxima
AGTGGTAATCCATTATCTCCTCTATAATCGTGCCAGATTGCATTTTTTGCATTGCACTCTTACTTAATAGTTTCTAGCATAAAAACTAATCTGAAAAATGTGGCAAATAAATTAAACAAGCATTTAACACAACAAACTTATTTCAATCTACATATCAGTACATAAGTAGCCAACTTTTATCAGTAGATAACACCACAGTATCTGATTTGGAAAGATATTTTCTATTTTTGTTACTAAAAAGCAGAAATGTGTGTATATTTCTCCTTCAGGATAATTCAGTACATACATTATCTAGTGTAGATGGCAATTGGCATAGCTTTAATATAATGCTAATGATGCATTGGTAGGTGATTTTCACTGAAGTGATTTAATTTTATCTACTTACAGTGCCTTTGTTGCAAAAACAAGCAGCAAAAGTAAGAATTGGATTTCACCTGGATCTGTTCCTGTGTGGCAGGCCCTAGGTCTTCCTGCACTGTCAAGGGGGTTAGACTCAATGATCTCCAGAGGTCCTTTCCAACCCCTAACATTCTGTGATTCTATGATTTTCCTAACATAAAAAATTGTATCCAATTGTAATTGATAATTTTATAAGGCTCCATCCACACCAGTTAACAACTTTCTGTTAAAGAATATCCAAGAACATTTCTGGGTGACTGAACACAGTCATCCACACAGTTGCAGTGTTATCACAGTCCCTTATGTGTTTTAGATGATGCACCTCTCACAAGTAGTTCAGGAGTGGGCACACCTAGGTGCAGATTGCAGTATATGGCTTGAATCCCTGTTTTGGAGACAGAGAAGAGTTATTAGGTGCAGATCAGCTATTCCGTGCCTTTTGGCCTGCAGGTATGAAGAATTTTATCAGTAACATTTGACCCTGTGGGCCTCTGAGGAACAGTTAAGTGGGGCATGGTTTGCATCTCTACTTCCAGAAACACATCATCTTCCTAACCAGTGCTATTTCCTAGTCTGATTTCCTCTGGTCTTCTGACCAGACAGGCAACTAACTGTGGGCAAGACACTTCTACCCTTCTCCAATGCAAAACACTTTCTGCTACTTGATTTTACTAAGCAGATTTCTACCAGTAGAAATAGCTGTAAATACACACTTAGTTGAGATAATTTGTGTAAACAGAACTTCACGCCCTCACTCAGATCAAAAACTAATTTTGTTTGAAAAGTTATGCATTTACATGATAGCAGAATCTTTAAATGAGAATATGAGCAGTGCATGTATGGTATAAAATGTTTTCTGTAAACAACACATATTGCTAAGCTCCACATTTAAAAATTAATTTTAAGATCTGTCTTGCAAACTAAAACTGCTGAAGTTTTTACTCACAAATTACCTCAAAAATTTATTTATGAAAATACTTTACAAAATATTATTAAACTATTTATGTAAAGAAAAGCTGTAACTGGAAAGGTACAGATGAATGTCCAAAATCATTGCCCTGTAATGGGCTACCAGAAAAATAATGAAAAACAGAGCCACAGACATTACCGTGGATATTGAACAAAAACAATTGTCCAGATGCATTGTCCTATTCACAAAATTTCAAACACACGACTCAGAGTCCCCAGTGCTCGAAGTACATGGCGCTTATGGCTACAAAGTGCACCACAGTGGTGTAACAGTGTTCATGCAAACAGGCATTAACTCACACTGTCCAAAGTGCCAGCAGCACTCCAACACAGTAAACTGTTGGAAATTAAAGCTGCCCATGCCTTAGAGATGTGATAGCAGAGCCAAACACAAAAATACAGATCTGTTTCACTTGAATCCCCTGGGTAGGATAGGTATATGGCTTGCAGAGGTGACTGAGCCAACGAGATGAATTTGGCTTGACAAATGTGTTCACACAAACATAAGAGGTCTATTATAGCATTTGTTATGACAAACCTTTTTTTTTCCAGAATCCCAAATTCTCCCTTAGCTGGCACAGGCACTTAGTGTTTGCCAAACAGTGCCATGCATTTACCACTTTGCAGTTTCCTGACTGCTATTCTTTCTGCACAGGCATTATCTCATTTAATAGCAGCAATTTTCACTAGGCAAGCTCACAACTTTGGAAAACAAGCTCTCCATCACACAGCCTATATGTTCATGAATATGCAATATATACATAGTGAGACCTTGGATAAGTACATTGAATAAAATAATCCCCTTAGAGTAATTGATAGTTAAACTGAGAGACACATTTTTATATAAAACATACAAAGCTTGTGTAGATGTGCAGGCCTGTAAATTCTAAAAGGGTGCCCTTCCAATTTTAGAGAAGTTACAGCTGAGTAACAGATGTGGATTTGTTTTGCTTTTCCCCTACACATTTATGATTGTAACTTCTCATTTAACCACAATCACACTATGACCCAGCCTTGAGAAAACAAACCCCACTGCTTCTAAAACACTGCCTACATAGCAAGAGAGTCCATCTCTTCATATGATGAGCCATCTTTCCAGGCCCTTTTCCCAGAGGGATAATAGGGCTTTCCCCAACATCATCTTGGGGAAACACACACACTTATACAGAAAGTAGCAAAACTGTGTTCAGCTCTTTCCTGAACACACAAGATCTTCTAATTTAGCTCCTAGGAAGTTGGGTATGCAACTGTTTTCATACAGACAAAAATACCTAGTTCACATGCTCCATATTTTATCCAGCCTGTCATACAAAATGCTTAATTTGCACAGAATGCAGGGACTAGAACCCAGGACAGTACAACCCAAGGGACAACACTCACTACACACAAGATTACCATATGCAAAAAACCCTGTGTCCAAAGATGCCCTGTGTACTGCTCCAGTTTGTCACTCTGGTATACTTCACACATAAAAGTACAGAAGCCACAACTACTGTCAGTCATGAGCTCAACAGCGGTCAGTGTTGGTACCCTTTAACAGTAACTTAGTGTAAAGCACCCTTTTCTCCACAGACTGGATTAAACAAGCAGCAACCATTTTACTCATATCAAAAAGACATTCCTTGATGGAAATTAATTCCAAAGAAGCAGATGCTCCCTCAAAATTATATTGGTTCAGATCCCAATACTGACTTTTACCAAGAACAAGAAGATAGGAGCTGTGCCTTTACTCTGTTGGAGGCTGGCAGACCAGTGATATTGCAAGAGTTGAGTGAAATTTTTCCCATGTGTGACTTGCTTGCTCTTGAGGAACATAAGCAGGCAAAACAAAAATTCATGGATGGTAAGATGTCCCAGATATATATAACCCACTTATGTTTTCATTAAATTGAAAAGCAGTTCCAACTGTTTTACTCTCATACCTCCAGGGACATGAACCAGGGTCTAACTCAGATTCCTGACAGGTCCAGAATTAGACCAGGGAGTTTCAGGGTACAGGTAGCAAGACCAACCTAATGTTGCTAAAAACAATCTGACCTTCTCTACAAGCCTGAAAAATAAGTAAAACATGAATACAGAACAGCATTCCATGCAAGATTGAGTATTTTTATTGAATAAGAAAATTTTTTTGCTACAGTATGTCATCTTCGAGGTAACCCCCACTGTCTGATCCTCTCCCAATCACAGGAGCTTTCTCAAAAACAAAACAAAACAAAAAACAACAACAACAACAAAAAAACCAACCAACCAAAAAAAAAAAAAAAAAAAAAAAAAAAAAAAAAAAACCAAAACAAAAAAAAAACCAAAAAAAAACCCCACACCACACACACACCCCCCAAAAAACCCAACCAAAACCCAAAATGAGAAACAGGCCCTTAAGAAGCATGTTCCAAAATGCTAGCTAAATATGTTTAAAATTAATTCAATACACGATACAGATGACATATTATCGTCTTTAAAATAAAACCAAAATGTGAGGTAACAAGGGAAACAGTGTTCTTTCAGTGTAGCAGCAAGCATTATGCCAATGTTATTGTTTTCAAGAGGCTCTAATGTTATTCTACTTTTTGCTACTCTGTTTATGAACTCAGTGTTTTCCAGTATGGTTCTTCTCTTGTTCATATACTTTGCATATTTATTTCTATATATTTTCAAATAATAGTTATGACTTTTACAGTTACTTAGAAAATTAAAATTTATTTAAACTGCATAAATTTACATGCTCAGGTGTTTTTGAGCTAGAAAAATCAGTTGAAGGAGATTCTTACAGAATTCCAGCTAAACAAATGCTCCAGCAAAAACTGTGAATTACAAGAATTAAGTTATCACAGCCAATCCTTACTGACAGGTTTGTGATCCTGAAAGCAATATACTATTGCCTACCAGTGTTAGATAAAGCTTCTAGAAATCAATGCCTGTGGGTGCCACCTCTAACACATGCAAAAAGTTATAGCACCTTTAATAGGTATTGCCACAGTAAATTTTGTTATTTTTCCCTTTTACAGCTTAAAGTGGGGCTGATAGTTTTGCTTGAAAAGAATGAGATATGAAAATTGCTACTACTTCTAATGGTGCTGTAACAGTGGTGTTCAGTGAGAAGTTAATTGTTAGTAATTACCACATAGACACCAGAAGTATGTGGTGTTCTTTAAAGCAGAAAACAATGAAAAAAAACAAAAAAACAAAAAAACAAAAAACCCACAAACAACTATTCCTGTGTCAGTTCCAATGTTGCAATAGGGGGATGGGGGGGGGGGGAGGAGGAGGTAGCAGGAGTGGTGAAACAGCTTTATGCATCAAAAGGATGAAGCCCACTTTTCACTAGAACACTCTTTCCTTATCTCCTGGCAAAAGTTCAAGCATGTGTACCTTTAAAGAACAATTCACATTGATCAATCTACATATATTGATTCATCAGAGTTGCAGAAACTCAAATATTTGAGTCAAAGCAGCCTGTGGGTAACGTGCTCCTACCTAGCTTTAGCCATATGTTTCTAACCATCCATTGTACTGAAGCAAGGGAAATACTTGATTTCCAAGCATCCTCCCAAGATAACGGGCCAAAATATTGAGTATTTCTAGTGACGCTATAAGAGCTTCAGTAAACCATTTTAATGTATTTACACAGTTAATTAATATGCATTCAAGTAAGTGTCCCATTGGGGTAGGTGCTTAAAGCACAGAGCAGTGTTAACTTCAGTAAACTATTTGTACATTTAAAGCTGTGTGGGTGTGTATAAATATATAAACACACACAAAGATACTTTAAGTATCTTTCGGAGTTTGGCCATTAAGGCAGAAAACCAAATCAGAAAATACATTCATTATTACAAATTAAACTTTCTGTACTCAAAGCAACAGAATCTTTGCTTATAGCTGATTTCACAGAGCTAGAAAAATATGTTGTATACTGAAGACAACCATGTTAGCCTGGCCTCGTACAGGTATACCCCTATAAGAATCCAGACATTTCTGACAGTAATTATTCAAGAACTACCAACCATGTTAGCACAAACCATGAAAGACAGAGTCCGTAATTTGTAACAGCATTTCCAACATGAATTACCTTTCAGCCCCTGGTGAGAGAAGCTCACGGGTGATGCCCCTAGCTACATTATCTCATTCACAGAAGCAGAAAACACAAATTAAAGAGTTTACAAACTGATCCCAAATCAGTTACAGGAATGATCTCTTAGACAAAAAGTAGAGTAGACAATTGTTAATGAAAACCTAATGCCTTCGTGGTTTAAAACAGATGATAGAGCATGAAAACTGTATGGGGGAAACAGATTTTACACCGAGGTAAATTTTACAGCAGATTTTAGATCTAACAGAATATATCATATATTGTGTGTCAGCCTGCAAAATGACATAGTTATTAAACACTCAATAACAGTACTTGCCAGATGTGAATGAAGAAATTGTGCTCTTCCATATAAATGCTGCCTGACATTTGAGGAGAGACTCCTCTACTGTAGCCTAAAAAAAAAAAATCACCTTAATCTGGTTTGATTGCTGATAGATGATTGCAAGAACACATTGCATACTCCACTGAAAATCCAAGGTTTCAATCATCATTAATGAATTTGCAACAGCTGCAGATAGTAGCATATTATATTATGTGCAGCAAGCAACATAAAATTCAGTCAAAAAGTTACTGAAAGTCACTTGATTACCAAAAGGTATCCCTGAATACATTAGATATATGCAAAAACATGTACCAAGCTGCATTTGAAAGAAAATGTGGGTCTGATTTTTGAAACGAGCAAGAGAGTAAGCACAATGTTAGGGTTTGAAACTTACTCTGCTGGACCTTCACAAGTTTGTTACTCTGGTTTTAATATAATAGCATTTCATTAACAGGTTTCAATTACTGCTTCCCTATTTGTTTAGGTCACTGAATGCCTATGTATTTTCTAAAACTCTAATAGGCCAAATACATGAATGATATAATCACCCCCAAGGAATACATAAAAATGACTTGTTGGTCAACATACAACATAAATAGAGTAACTCTAATTCTTTTGCTACTAGGCTCAAGAACATATTACTGTCAATAACGCATGTCAGTGGGAGTCAGACACCTTCTTCCCACATTCCTCCTTGGCATAAAAATACTATATACTGAATTTGGATTCCTCTTCCCGTTTGTATTGATGCTAGGTACAGCTAAGACTCAATACATTCATATATATTTAGACACACACATGTAGAGTGTAAATTGAAAAAATACACCTTTATACAGACTGTGACAAATATACTGGTCATATTTATCCTTTATATCTTAGTCTGATAGTACCTGGCTTCCCTAAGAAATATGTTCTGGTAACATCTGGTTTTTTCACCACACTAAATCACAGAGCAGTTCATCTAGCCTAATATCTTGTCTCTAAGAGGGAATTAGCAGTAGATCCCTAGAATGTGTATTAAAAAAAACCAAAACCAACCAACCAACCACACCCCAGCATGACAACAAAACCAAACACAAAAACAACCACAAGAAAAAACACACAAAAGTTCAAAAAAACCCCAAAACCAACCAACCAAAAACCAAAACCAAATAAACAAAACACACACACAAAACAAAAACAACACACCAAAAAAAACCCCCCAAAACTAAAACCCCAACCTACCAAACAAAAATACTCACCACAAACAGAATCCACCACAGAGAACAACCCTATAGTGGTATTTGCCTAGAATATGCTCCTAGTCTCCAGCAACTTGTTGCTCAGAGACTTCTTAAAGCAGAAGGAATATCTTCATATTTAATAGTTCTCAATAGATGCTTTTATTTCTTCCATTAGTTTGTCAGTTTTTGAATGCATTGTAACTTCAGCAATCTCTCACAGTAAGAGTTGTGCTGTAATTATGTACTACAGAAAAAGGAATCTCCATGTGGTTGTTTCAAACATCAGAATAACTAGAAAAGAACACTGTATCAGATAAAAATAGGGAAGTTATAATTTGTGTTAAGTCTTTATTACAGCCAAGACAGCATAGGTACAGAAAAAGTTCCTTGCTTCAATGCATCACCAACATATTTTTACTATCTTTGAGAGAAATATATGAATGGTGCATTTACTTTCAGTTTTGGTTTGTAAATGCTATCTACCTTTCAGTAGAGTCAATGGAATTGTTACAGAGCTCTGACTCTAGGATTTGGTCACATAAACACTAGCTGTGCTCTGCTCACTTTCCATAACATTGAACCCTTGATACTAACAGTATCAAGGGTTAAGAAGGATACAAAAATGATCAGCTAAAAAACCTTAACTGCTTTTGCAGTGAATCCAGGAGCATCACAAAATCTGAAGAAAAGCTGTTCACTTGTTAATATAAGGTATCAGTCTTGACTAAACTCTCACTGTTTCTTGTTACAGGAAAAATCTTCAACTCATCTGAAACTGCCCCTCATCAAATGATGAAGCATCTATGCCATGTGAATAATTTTTCAACAATTATCATTGAGGGAGATGTGAAAGTTGTGTTCAAACCAACTGCTTATTTTTAAGATGCAGTTAAGAGGGATCAGCATCCTGGTTTCAGTTGTGAGAGTTAATTTTCTCTCTAGTAGATGGTACAGTGCTGTGTTCTGATTTTAGTGTGAGAATGTTGATAATACACTGATGTTTTAAGTTGTTGCCAAGTAGTGCTTATCCTAAATTAAGGATTTTTCAGTTTCTCATGCTCTGCCAGTGTACAAGTACACAAGGTGAGAGGGACATCTAACCAGAACTAGCCAAAGGGATATTCCCTAATACTGAACATCACACTCAGTATAGTAACCAGGGGAACTTGGTTGGGAGGAGCAGGGTAATCATTGCTCACCACCTGCTTATCAATGCCCAAGCAATTGCATTGTGCATCACTTGCAGTTTCTTGGGTTTTATTTCTCTATTTTTGTTATATTCCTTTTTATTACAATTATTATTTTATTTTAGTAATTAAACTATTCTTATCTCAACTCATGAGTTTTACTTCCCCCCTTCCAAGTCTCCGCCCCATCCTACTGTAAGAAGAGTGAGAGAGTCACTGCATGGTGTTTAGTTGCTGGCTGGGGTTAAACCACAACAACTAGGAAAACCAAGCAGTTGAGCACAATCATGCAATATAATTGCTCATGTAAGACAACATAAACCCCTGAAAAACAGTTATATTTAAAACATGAGATAATTTTTTCTTATACCACAGATGCAAAAAATAATGAGCAACAAAGGATTCTCCCCTCTCCCCCCTCGCTTTCAATGGCAGTGTAAACACTTGAACATCAAAGGCAGAGGATCTGTATGAATAAAGCATTATAATCTTCAGCATATTTTGTTTGATCTTTTACAAAATTGTGATATATCTCCATATGGAAATGGTGGTAGCAACACATGCAAGATTAGCTAAACTTCCAAGACCGTTCAAGAGCGAGTACAAATAAATGAGCTCCTCTGGGTTTGACAGAATGTCCACATGAATTCAGCTCACCAAATTTATTAGCAAATCTTTAGTCGGTGAGATGAGAAAACTGACAGTTCAACAGACCTGGCTTGATCTCAGTTTTGAGTTTTTATATGGTGCCAAAAAAAAAGAAAAAGCTTCATAAAGAAACAGCCAAAACAAACAAAAAACCCAAACTGTTCTAAATCATATTGGTTATTTTTGCAGGTGGTGGGTATTGTTGAAGACATGATCTGTGCCCATGAAAAGAGTGTCCACTATACTGTGGAAATATTGTATTACTACAGTGGGAAAGAGTGAATAAGTATGAACTTTTAAAATTAAGATCTATCTTAATTAAAAAAAAAGCTTTCATTTCCATTTCCAAGATAAAGAATTTAGCTTTTTTTATCCTTATATGGAGTTAATTTTATTTTGTAATTCAGTTTTTTACCCATCATTGGTTTTTCTGTGCTGAGAAGTGGAAAAAAATCTACTCCAGAATGAGGTTACTTCGAAAATATGGGGGGGGGGGGTAAGTTTAGACACACAGGTGGACAGACACAGATGCAATTTGGTTTCCTAAAGAGGTAACCAAGGAGGAAAGTAGAGTTGAAATTATTTGTAACTACAATGCAAAGAACTCCAAAACATATTAAAGAACTTTAAATACTATGAAAAGTCAACTGCCTTTTTTCTTTGTTCGCTAATCAAGTGTTTGAAATATTTTTAATCTTCAATTGCTATTAAGTATAGGAATTCAAAGGCCTAGCAAAAATTTCCATAATAAATAAAATCAGATATTTCAAAGTCCCATAGGTACTGTTTTCAGTGCTGTTTTTCTCCACTCTGCCTCAGAAAACACACTGGTGGTGAAACAAACAACTCTACCCACATTTAGAGATTATTTAAAATAAGAGCTTTACAGGAACAGAACCACATCATGCTATAGTTTAAAGCAGCTTCATATGAGGTAAGGTAGGTAATTACAGGCGTGTAAGCTTGACACCAGCCCTGGACAGAATAAATAGTTAGATTACCCGATTAATAAAAGAATGATGCATAATTAACATCAATCAACAAGGATTTATAGTAACTACACCCTGTCAAACTAACCTGACATTTTTATGAGATTACAAACTTAGTGGGACAATGTGATATCGCTGTTTCAACTTACAAAGAACTTATGTGTGGCATCTGATATGGCACTGGCATTTTGATTAAGAAACTAGAACACCACAAGGTCAGTGGTAGATGAATTTAACTGTTGCATTTCAAAATGTAAGTTCCTACAGTGAATCATCAAATATCTGGTTTTTAAGGTGGTCTTGCAGTCATCTTCTAGCCCTATGCTACTCAAAATTTTTGTTAATGATCTGGAAGAAAGCATAATGTAATTACTCATAATTCTTTCAGATGGCACAATATCTGGAGGAGTGGAAAATAAAAAGAATTAAAAGTAACTTAAAAAGCCATATGAACAGCTCACTAAACTGAGATTAAACACATAATATGCTTTTTAAACCAGACAAAAAAAATGAAATCATGCCTTTAGAAGTAAGGGTCATGCACACAGGAGGATGAACTCTGTCCAGGGATGCAGACATTTGAAATGACTGAGGTTTTTGCTGGATGATCAGCTGAACTGTAACTCTTGGGATGGCATGATATTTATATTGTCCAATAAAAGTGCCGGATATCAACCCTGTAGTTGGCACTGATGGCATCACTGCTATAACTGTGTGGTACTGACATGTGAAACTTAGGAAAAGTTGAAAACTGTTAAAAGTGCAGCAGGCAGCTGAGTGAATGACTAAGGACTGGAAAATGAGGTTTTATTATTTACCTCTCAGAACATTCAAGGGAGGGCTAAGGTATATCTGAGCTCTAGACTGAACACCAACATGAAGAAAGAGGGCTCTTGATAATAAAAGTCAGTAGGAGAGAAACTGAAGCTAGACAGAACAATTTGTACATTTCGCTATATGTACTACAAAAACACATTTTTAACTGGCAAGTTAAGTAATTAACCATGTAAATTAGGGGATAGGGTTTTTTATTTGTTTCTTTAATTCACCACTGTCTCTTTTTTTTACTAGAGGCTGTATGTTTTCCTGAATAATATGTTCTTATTGAAAAATTAATTACTTTAGAAAAGGATTATAACATGTGCTACATGGAGGTTAACACAGGAGGTTAGATGAAATGATCAGAATGTTCCTTCTGCTTTTTTATCTATGGATGATGTATTTCCCACTCACACCTGCCAATTACGGAATCTGAAATTTCTGTGGTGAAAAGGATTGCCTTAATGGGTCTGTCAGGCTTGATATTTTGTATCTCCGCAATTCTGGATTCTCAAACAGTTCCCTGGGACTAGAAAAGCTCTTGAAGTGCTAGCACACATATCAAAACTGCTTTGAGACACAACAGTTCATCACAGAAATAAAGGGGGGGGGAACTGTGGCGGTACAGGGAATAAAAATGAAGCAACACAGAAACTGGAAAAAAAAAAAAGTGCTAACATGTTTATGAAAGTTTTTGGAGGATCAAAGCTGATCAACGTTCAAAGTTTCTTGTTCACAATTTAAAAAAGGAGTAGTTCAAAGCAATTGTTCACAGGGCTATACTTGTATCGCTACAGATGATACAAGAATGATACATAAGCTATTGTTATTGATTAGAAGGCTAACAAATAACTTAAAGGTGGTATTTTACAACACCATGAGATCTATCTTAATATACAGAGAGGTCTTGATTGTTTCAGTCACACATATGGTGTGTGTCATGGTTTTCTATGGAAATGAGGGTCAAGTAACTGACTTGATTAATTTACGATATAAAATTATTAAGTAGGTACTATGACTGCTATAGAGTTATTCTAGTTATTGTACAAAATGCATGTATGTTAAGTGCAGTTAAACACTTACGTTAGATTGACTTTGGACATTGTTCTGCTTAGCTAACTACAAGGCTTTCAAAAGACACTTCGCACAACCAGCTTAGAAGCTGCTTTTGTTATGCAAAATAAACTGGGCTGGGGATGCCCAAACTGATTCTCATCTTCACCATGGAAGCATAAGTCAAGCTGATGCCTTAGATTTGTTTTAAAAGGACAGATCAATTCAGTGATTAAAACAGAGTCATTTTAATTTTTACTTTTATGAATGGTTGGTATTTTGAAGGGAAAAGCATTTAAACTCTGAAAATTTTCTGATTTTTTCCCCCCGATATGTCTAGCACCTTCTTGTATCATAAAACAGAATAAAACTACAATGATGGGTCTGTTTTTCCTATTATTCAACTTGCATTTATTCTTTATTAATTTGTACTTGTCCTTTATTCATTTTACTTGTCATACCATTGGGCATAAAATAATAGTTCTTAAATAGTAAAAGAACCAGTTCAAGTCTCTGGTAAATATAAAAAAATACTCTGAAACTTGTCTGGTACAAAGTCTGAATAATTCTATCCTCAAGTCTGGTTAAAGCAGCTGTCATAATCTTACTTCACAGATATTAGGCTGAGTTACAAGAATTCTTATCTGGTATTTTAATTAGAACTCCTGTTGCATCATACTCACTGTGATTTTCTTTTTTTTTTAAAGCATGCTGTATCTGGACTAATCTTTAATGTATGCAGCAAACTAACATGGACACCAATGAAATTAAAGAAATAAAGTTAAGAGGTATCTCAGTATTAAGAAACATTTCAGAATTTTTCAAATAACTCCTAGCAATATTGTGACATTAAAAATACTGTAACAGCTCCAAGGATGGACAGACAGGGTTCCTTTCACAAATAAACAACCACATCACTATACACAAAGAACAATGAATAAATCATAGCAATGTATCAGTCTTCCTATAATGACAGGATAGTTCTTTAGTTTACTGTATTCACATTTTGATAGCATCATTAAATTTACTACTTCACTCTTGATACTCTGCTACAGAATTTATTTCTGTTCTCAAATACAACTGTAGTCTCAGCTAATGAAAGAAAAATGACATAGAAAAAAAAAGAAGCATATTTCATCTAATGTTTCATATGATGTTTGAGAAAAAGAGCTTTGAATGCTTGAAAGATGAAATTATTTGGGAAGCTGCTTATTCAAAGCATCCAAGCTGAACGCTATTCCCTTGATTTCTTAATCCAGCCCAGACTCCCTGTGGAAGAGACTGGCTATGAAAAAACTATATAATATTGCTGTCCTCAGTGCTAAACCTAATGACATTAGACATGCAGAAGAAGGAAGAAGATTCATAACAAATGTTCAAAAATTTCAATATAATAAAACTGCAAGATTCAAATCACACAGGAGGAATGTGGAAAACAATAACAGGAAAAGTTACATAATGGAAAAACATAACATGCTTCCTATTGCAAACTTTGTCTCCATACACACACTGGTATGAGAAGGCTACTGTATAGTGGAATCTGACTGTTTACAGCTGTGTATAGTGAGTGACCTTATACTATAACATAGATTAAAAAAAAAAAAAATTGCATAAGTGACCAAACTGGAAAATAAATATTTGCTTCGAACACGGGAGATTGCTATAGAGCTTGATTAGAAAGGTATACTGAAATTTAAGGAAACCCAGTACTTCTATGCCTCTATAAGTTTGTCCTAGAAAATACTTTGCTGAAACCTAACATGCTTGGGTGATTGGAGAAGAGATTAAAATGTTGTTTAGTTACAATGAAGGACAGTTGATGCAGTCTTCATCAAAAATAAAAAATTAAAGGTAACAGTAGTGAGATATCAAACTGGGATAGAAGTACATTTTATTTCCATTAAAATAATTTTAGTTTTTCCTTATTCACAATGGTTTAAAATACATGTGACCTATAATCCTGTTTAACCCTTCCATTATTGTTTCTGAAATTCTAAAGTCTACAGCAACTCTTTCTGCACATCAAACAATAATCTCAAGAACTAATACAGAACATTAACTTTTTTTCCCACAGGTTTCTAAAGTTCAAAACAATTTGCCTTCGAGACATGGCAATGTCTTTCAGAAATTGATGTGCGTTCACTTAAGTGTGGGACTGATGTGGAGTTTATTCCTATGGAATCAGCACTTCAGTTGTTTACAGTGATATTACAGCTCTATCTCTGCCTACCTATGAAAATGGCCATATTATGTGTGTGGCTCTTGATTACTTTTGAGTAATATGAGTCTATGAACAGAAAGAAAAAGTAATAGTTATTTTTATATACAGAAGAAAAAAAATCATCCTCCTCACAATTCACTTCACTGGACAATAAACAGAAAATGTTCTGTATGTATTTTAGAGAACTACAGAAGTTTGTGCTTAACACTTCTTCAGTAATATTACATTTGAATACAGAAAACTATTTAATGACTTAATAAAAGAGTTCAGCATCAAGTATATTCAGATTACTTATAAGGACAAACCCGAACCCACCAAAATCACATCAGAAATACCTTCCCTGGGTTAATAAAAAAAGTACATTTATCTCTTTTTTAAAAAAGGAGAACAGAAACTTGTTCACAAGAATCCTTTCTTTAAATGTGCCAGTAATACTTGCTCTTTGGTTATGCAGCTGTTTGGGAACATTCCTAGTTAAAGATTACACTGGTTGACAAAAATGAAAAGCTGTTTCCTCATTTAATGAATTCTGTTCTTTCAAAAATAAATAAAATTAATAATTAAAAAGCTAATAATGAGAAACTAATACTTCTAGTTTCAGTGTCAAAAAATTACAAAGAACTGAACTATATTCCTGTAGGAAGAAAAAAAAAAAAAAGCTCTTCATGTATAGAACAAGATTTCATCTCCCTCTTTTTACAACAAACTTCCTGATAACATTCAGGCACAACACAAGAAGGACCTCAGAGGTACAGACAAGATTTCTTCATGATATAAAAAGCAGTTCATAAATCACTTAATTAACCTCCACTCTCATTTATCAGTGAAGCCTTCATAGGTGTTTATGGGTTTGTGAAACTTGAACTATGATTGCTGCCCTGCACTGAACAAAACACCTCTTGCTATCCAGCTAAGGGACAAAAATTCAGTTCAAGCTATTCAGTGGTTGTAGCGAGACAGGGGTCAGACTTCTTCCAAGTAAGAAGTGATAGGACAAGAAGAAGTGGCCTCCAGTTATGGCATCAGGGGAGGTTTAAATAGTATATTAGGAAAAATTTCTTCACAGAAAAGGTTGTCAAGCAGTGGAACAGGCTGCCAGTGAAAGTAGGGGAGTCACCACCCCTGGAGGCATTTAAAAATTGTGCAGATGTGATGCTTAGGGATGTGGTTTAATATGGACTTGGCAGTTTTAGGTTTATGGTTGGACTTAATGATCTTAAAGGTCTTTTCCTACCTAAATGATTCTGATTTTAAGCTGTAAATAAATTAAGCTCAAGTGAGAACAGTATCTGAAGTTTCAGAGAACTAAGCCAGTTTCCACAGCATTTGGGTTCTTTTCAAATAAAGAGAATTACAACAACAAAGAAACCCCAAAAAACAAGCAAACAAACAACGCCCCCACAAAAAAACCCAAAATAAAGCAGCAACAACAAAAAAGCAACACACACAACTCGGGAAGAAAAGCAAACAAACACATTAAAAATCCAAAGCCTGGAGCATTGCTGGTGCATTCAATAATTTTTCTAGATTGTCTGCCTGCCTGCACAACTACATGTAGCGCTTCTGGCTGAAAGTATTTTAACACAGCAACCAAGGTTCTGCTTCATTTAATGAATAGTCCTGGTTTGTGAAACAGCTTGAAAGACTACAATTTAATCCTCATTTAAAATGCGTCAATCATCTGCAGTCAGCATTTCCATTTTCTAATTAATATACTTGAAGTTTTTTATAAAAAAGTGACTCAAATATTCTACAATTCCAGTGTCCACACCAGCTTCATCCTTTTGGAGCTGTAGAGTTCAGACTAAATTTATTCTGATAGACTGTAATTAATGTGAAAAAACGCTCTGAGCTCAGGAAAGTGTGTCAAATCCCTGGAGACCCATTTCTAGGATCTCAATTGTTTCTCATTCTGGGCAATATTAAGGCTGAAAAAAAAAAAAACCACCCAAAACTTCATCCTAAAACACAAGAAAGTTGCCTTTCTGAGGCTACACTAGAGAACTGTAACAAATCACTAATTCAAAGATCTGGTGCAGGACTACTTCCTGGATAGGTAGGTGAATCTAATTTTTAATGACTTAATTTTTCCTCTATAGGTCAATATTGCTGGCAATTCTTGTTAAAGGTTATAAAAAGGAGGAATGCTTTTGTATCTCAGTCTGGTTCAGTTCTAACACCATTGGGTAGAGTGGTTTGTAGCTGGTAGAAAAGGAAAGTATTTCAAATTAGAAAGAAAAGAACAGTACATATCCCCAATAACAGCCTCACACCTATAGTTCAGGTGGTCTGAAGCTCTATTTGCAACATTCTTGCCTAAAATAGGACAACACATTATTTTTATTTCTTGATGGCTTACTGAAAGTATAAGCATTGATCCTTGGCTCCACTAAGTATGCACCTTGCCAGAGGCATTGACAGCAACTGCAGTCATGGGACTTAATTGACTGGGTGTTGGTTGTTTGCCACAGCATTAGCCAGTTAAGATTTTAGTTTTATAGTCAGTGCTTCCCCCCTGCCTCTTTTCCCTCCACAATGCCAGAACATAGCTCCATTTTTTTTTTTTTTATTAAGAAACCATAATTGATTCAACAAGGGAATGGGCTAAAAGCAGCATTGTTTCACTACCTTTTTTACAGATTGGATAACAAAATCTGTAAATTGGTAGCTGTAGGTCAGTCACACCTATGAATCCCAAAATAATCAGACAGAGTCTTGATCACATGCTTTTGTAAATAATGGCTCAAGCTGGATAACTGGCAAGGAAACTCCTGTTCTTGTCAAAAGCAAGTTTTAACTTCATTTCCTCTGTTATCTTTTGAGAAAGAAGGGAAAACAGGAAAGACTTTTCCCTAGCAACATAGTGGCACGGTGACAAAAGAGTGATAGCTTAAGTGGTCAGGCAGTCAACCTTCTCACAACTAGAGTAGTTACTGAAGCATAACAGAACAGACAGACTACAGCCAAATCTCCCCAGAGGCAAAATGGTGCTTTCTTTTACACATCTAACAGCTCAGCACTGCTAAGAGAATAGCACCTGAATGTCCAATAGCTGCCACTTTGAGTGGTTGAGCCACAAGGAATACATTGAGAGGCAGAAGCCCAAAAGCTGCGAGACCTCAGTTTCTGTTGGCTATGCATAGAGACGGTCATAAATAACATGCTGTTTAAACAACCATTTGGTGTCTAAAGTCAGATAAAATATTTCCTGACACCATCTGTGGCCAAGCAGGAGACACGTATGGAACCACATAGATGCATCAGTTCACAACTCTCTCGCTACAGAAAAGAAAGACTGCACCAAAGCGGGTAAGTGCCTCTGAAAAAAGGCGGTTATGTTGCCCCAGTCTGCAAATCTTTTATGGTTAGAGTACTTTCATATGTACAAAGTTTTGGGTTTGACTTTAAAAGCAACATCCAGAAGGAACACCTAAAATTAAGCTTTTTCCTGAGAAGAAAGTACCTCTAAGACCTCTTCAGTATTTAATGCTATTGAACAATATCTAGTATGTGAAAAGATGCAAGTATACATAAATAATGTTTTGAAAAATCTTCATTAATAATTTGAGATGTCTATGTTGCTTCTTACTCAGCCTTTTCATAACATGTCACTTCAAGAAAAAGTAAACAACAACGATGAGCATGTGGGAGAACAGACTGTAAAGTAATTAGCGTGAAGAACCTGCTTCTCTGGACAAAGCCTGAATATCAGATATGAAAGATCTGATATGCAAGATGACACAGACATTTGATGTGATGTATACACAATAAATATAAATGTTTATGTCAAGGCTTATTTTAAGTATTACATTCCACATTTAACCTATGCATAGTTCAACATCTAAGACTTCTACTCAGTGAAAGAGGACATAAAACGATTTCCTCCTCCATCCAACTAATCAAGTTCCTCCTTTTTGCTAAACATTGGAGATACACTATCTGATGATGAACAGCTCTTTTGAAATGTACCATACATGTCAATTTACATTCATTTCTGCAACTCTAATATCGTTAGAATTGCTACAGTTACTCTTACAAGCTCCACAGTACTTGGTGAAACAAAAATCTTACCGCTGTGTTTCCGTTGCAACTTTGGGACTGGCAAACACCTCTTATTCTGTTGGGAATCAGCACATCATCCCAGCAAGATGGGCCCTTCAAAACAAAACCAATGCATATAAAGGCTTTAATCTACTTAATGAGTAAACATATAAAAGTTGAGTTTGCTGTTGCTTTTCCCACCCCCATTTCTTTTAGAGTTTAGCTAGACAGGTTTGACATGTTTATGCTGAAGGAGTTCAGTCAGATCATAAGAAAATATTTAACAGTCACTGTCAGGACATAAAATCCCTCCATCATAAGGTCAATGCTGTGAACAGGAGTCAAACTGTAGGTTCATTTTCTCAGCCTAAGGCAGAGCCTGTTTTAATTGCAATTAAAAAGCTACGAAGGCTCTTCTTGTTCAACACTGTTTACACCTTGGCCTGCAGCTGACTAAGGGGAAAAAGGGAAAAACCCACAACAGTTGGAAGTAGAACACACAGTTAAAAAGACCTGAGCTCAACACAAAGGCTAGGATAAGTAGCTTTTCTATATTTTGTTAAGTATTAAATGTCTCTAACATTATCAAATTTCACATTAGCAACCCATAAAAACAGATTTTGGTAATGTTTGCTGTAACCACATTAAATTTCTTGTTGCCAGCTAAATCCATTACCTGACTATAGTACAACATAATGAAAATGTGAAGTAAGAATTGCTAGTAGAGTCCTAGACATTTCTATTAGCTTCAAGATTCATTGTTAGTAAGAAAGACACAACATAAAAAAACCCAACAAAAACCAAAACAAGACCAACAGAATACTGATAGAAAATCCTTAGCAAACTCATTAAATTTCTGTGCACATAACCTTTGATTCCTGTATAATTTTCATGTCTCCTGTAAAGATTTAACACTTTTTAGCTGCCCCTTCTAGTTTCTCAAAGAGCAGCTTCCTTTCATGTAGTTTCTCTTTTTTAAAATTAAGCTCAATATTTGTGTCTCTCAGATTTTGGGAAGTTGCTGAATGTAAGTATATTACAGTCATTGTTAAAGAACAGGTCTTTGCTGCTTACATTATAAACCAGGTCCTTTGCATTACCTTCTCTTGCAGGTTCATCTGATCAACTTCTCCATAACACAGCCTGACAGTATCTAGAAGCTTATTCTTGGGATCATGATTTGATGTGATACTTACCTAATTTACTTGAGAGGAATTTAAATATCCCATTAGCATATTTTTTCCTATATTTTCAAGCTTTTTGTTTTCCCCAGCATGTTAGACTCACTATGGTTATCTGGTCAAGTGACTGTTAATGGAGTTCTTGTATTTTTCCCCCCTTTTCAGGCCTAGAATTTAATTCCATAAAGAAATTGTGTAACACATTGACTTTTTAAAGACAAATAAGACTAACAAGTTAACATCTCCTTAATATCTACCCAAATATCTACCTATCTGTCTTCAATATGAAGAGTTGATATACATTTTCTAGAATTCTTTTTTTTTCCTTCAATTTAGAAGAATTAAGTAGGTTTGTATATCTTTGGATAATCCTTACATAGTTTACCCAAGGGAAGAGCATATTAGAAAGAAAAGAAAGAGAATAAGAAGCAAGCATGCTTTATAAAATTTGGGGGCAGGGAAACACTCGTAAAAAAACCCCAAAACACAATAAACACACCCAAAACACACCCAACAAAACCACAACCACTGGTCCTCATAAAGAGTAAATCTTCCTGTTACTTCATCCTTTTATGATGCTCTGCCAGTGTACACACAAAAACAGCCACAAGATTGCTACATTAAGATAATTTAAAGGTGGTGTAGAAGATGTTTCACAGGTACATGACATCAACAGTGGTACTAATTATCTTAATTTTATAAGAAGAAAGTATTTCTAGCTAAACTTTAGAGGAACTAGTCCTCTAATGTCCCTGGAGTTATTTCGGGAGATAACTTTCCAAATATTCAGGAGTTTGAAGGTCTAGGACCATAATCACAAATATGTAAAAAAGACATGGTAATTCTTAAGCAAGAAAAATCCCCAACATGTATAGGACCATTTATAAGGTTGAGTGAGATTCCAGAAAAGTGCTTTAAAATCCACTAAATCATTATTTGAAAAGGATTTGAAACAGTGTCATTACACTGATTATGACACAGTCTTACAGTAGCTGAGAAGCAAACAGCTGATTTGCAAAATATAATCAAAAAAGCATCCTCAAAGAAGCCAGAACAGAAATGAGTCAATGCGCTATCAACTACTGTTAGAATTCAACAACTACAGCTAGCATTTCCTCAGGTACAAACATGCTTAATATGGCAGTACCTTTTTATTGTTTAAGAGTAACAACAATAGTATGAATTGTGTGGTCACCTTTTAAGGTCTTCCCTACAAGGGAAAGCTACTGTGCTAGACGGTATAGTGGCCTTCATGCACACAAGCACATTTTGCATGAAGCAGCTCTATTGGAAATATGAATATCATCCTCCACTTAAGGCATGCTAAAAGCACATACACAGGAAACTAGTAGCACAGTCCCACACTATCAGACACTACTCAGCCTATGAGTAAAAATGAGACTACTCGTGTTCTCTTTGTTCTAGAAAGAGTTAGCTCAAGTTCTTAAGGGATAAATTTATCCAGCAGGAAAAATCCAAGATGGACTGTCAGAGCACTACTGCCTAGAAGTGAGAAGTAGGAGGAAAAAAAAGTAATAAAACTCAACCAAAAAAAACAAACAAAAAACCCCAAACCAAACAAACAAAAAACCAAACAAAACCACACACACCCAAAAAGCCCAAACAAGCAAATAAAGAAACAACAACAACAAAAAAACCAAACCCACAAACAAAAAACCAAACCCCACAATTTTAAAATATCCATTCCTCACTTTCCAAGGTCATAAGAAGGGCAAAATATCACTCACATCTATGCTTGGCATTTTTCAGGGTCATGTTTGATTATTACTGATAACAAAATACACTTCAAAAAGACTTTGTGTGCTTGAAAACTTTAGTTTTCAACTATTTAAAAAAAAAAAAAAAAAAAAAAAAGGCATTTGTCCTTGAAAAACACTGTGGACTCAAAATGTTAATGTATCTTTAGCAGCAGCACTACTATACACCAACCATTGCTATAATTGCGTCAAAATAAACTTAGGAATTCTGGTGAGATAAACACTTTGAAATGTAATTTTTGCATCTTTCTTTCCTGAGTCTAAGAAAAGCCTGTCAAACTGAAGGCCAGCCAATCACTTCTGGTCTTGTAACACTACAAGTTGTAGTGTTTGTAATTATTAGTTTGCATTAATCAAGAACACACTGTGAGAAGAACAAAGCCTCCTGATTGTGAGATTAAAGCAACTGCCCTTCTTGTACCTAGCCAAATGGCTCACAGAGAAAGCTATTTATTAAAACGGATTTATCAGCGAAGACTTTTCCAGTGTACAAATGGAAAAAAATGAGAGAATAAAGAAAAGAAAGAGAAAGTACACCAGTATATCACTGAGTAGAAAAAGTCACGTCAAACACAGCTGAATATTTCTCAAGTAATTTCTCAGGTATGAAAATTTTTTTGCTTTGGGTGCATAACAGTTTTCTTCCCTTTTTGAAGGGGAAAATAGGAAAAGTGTTGGCAAATGGCATATTAAATTTGAACTGAAGCTTCTATGCAGCATGTGAAGAACGGGAAGGATTGAGGTACTTTTTTTTTTTTTTCAGTATATGAGGGAAATACTGGAAACCTGTCTACATTCCACCAATATATTGTACTGGTGCCCAGTACAGTAGACAGTACACTCTACTCTCAATGTATTTTTCATCCAGTAACCAAGATCTGATTTTGTTTTGTAGAACCACAACTCAATTTTGGTCAACAACAACTTAAAGAAAATCTCTGAGAAATGAAATACTATCTAGAGATCGCAGATGACAAATTACTCAAAATGCAGTTGCTGACAGAATTGTTGACCTGTGAAGTCAGGGAAAGGTCAGAAGCAGAGGTCAGCAATAGAAACTAGTGATTCATCAAAGACTCTGAATCATTTAAAAGGCTGGAAACTATCCATGTATTCAGCGCCTCATATTTTCCCTGCTTTATATTCTCCCCCAGTGAACAATACGTAGAAGAATATCATTAAAACACATCTTTGTAGCTGCTAATATCTACATGAGACATATAAATTATTAAAATGTTGAGCAAATGACCCAACCAAGGGACAAGTATTAATGCAGAAGGATTTTTAAAATTATGTAAAAAATAGTTTCAGGTACTTGAGAGGGTTTAAAAAAACAAATCAGCATACACACCACTAGAAAAGCGTTAAATCTAATGTAAACCATGCGAGCATTCAATCTCTTCTGCAAAATGATGGCTATTGACCTGTCTACATGAGACTAATTGAAGAACTTACCATTGTACGGTGACCCTTCACCATTATTTTAGTATCTTGAAGCAGTAAGACAAAAGCAGCTCCCCAAAATGCTAGGATTACTTAAAAACTGATTTTCTTTTTGTCACTCTGTATCCATACCAAGTTAACCACAATTCACTCCTTCCAGTTCCAGTACAGATGAATAATTTTGTCCCCCAGACATTGCAGGAACCAAGATGCATTCTGACAGTAAACATACAGATGCAAATGGAGCTTAACACAGGTGATGAATATTACATGAACAGCAACAGATCCCACCTACTGTCACAAACCTGACATCTTAACAGATAGTCTTTTTACTGTTTTCTTCTACTTTTCCAAATGCAAGTTTGAGCTCACTTTCACCATATGAGCACTTCACTTATTTTTGTAACTGAATGCACATTTTCCTACAACAGCATAGACATTTTTAGTAAATAATCAGAGCTACTTCCCTCAGCAACACATGACTAAAGCTTGTCTGCTTATCTAAAATCTAGCACTTTCAAAGATTTTATTGTTATTGTGCTACATCTATAATATTTCAGAGCAAGTGACTTGCAAGGGGATTACTGATAGTCAGATTCTGAAGGCTCATGAATGTATCCAAACATCTCTCCAGGTAAGGCTGGAGAAGGGTCAACAGGTGATAAATGCCCAAGGAACTTGAAGACTAGAGTCCACGAAAAGGAAGAACGAACAGGGCTTACTCTTGGATAGACAGACTGGCATTGATGTAGCCTCCTATTACTACTGATAAACCAGTGTCTTCATACTTATTTCTCAGTATCCCTAACCCAGAACATGATTTGCCCTACATGTTCCACACTTGTCATTGTAGCATTCAGCAATGCCACTCTAGTGTTTCTGCCAAGGATAGCATGGATATAATATGTTCCAATAAAAGCTTTCATCCAATTTTATTAGTGCAGTAATGGAGATTAAAAATGAATACTTTTAGATACACCAATCCACATTTTATAAGTTCTTAATAGGCTTAATTTAGGAGAGCAATGTGAACGTCTTTTGAAGCACTTATGAAGAAAAATCTAGCTGTTACGTGAGCGATACTCAATTAGACTCAGCAGAAAATAATCATATGGTACATTTCTAATGGCAAAGAGATTGCAGATCTCACTTCAAATCAGAAGAAATAAATCTATTTCAATCATAACATAAGCGCCATATTTTTTTCAGCATTCTTTATCTTGGCAATTATGAATAAAACTAGACTACATTCCTTAAATTAAGACACTTGCTAGATTTCTACTAAATGCTCAGCTATTGTATTATTTTGCTCCTAAGTAAAACTCTATGAGCAGCAGTATCCAGTTCAGCTCAAAATGCATTTCTCCAAATTCTCAAACACAGTCTAACTGCATTGACCACAAAAGAGAGAAGTTAAAAATAAAGTTTATAGAAGAGATTGCTACTGATTTAGCCAGGAAGCACTTGCCAGCCTTTTACAGATACTCTGTTTGCAATACTTGAGAATTTTACTTCCAATAGATTATCTACCAAAAAACCTGCCAGATCAGCAACCTTTATGGCCAAAATCCTCTGCTTAGCCACAAAGCTTATCATGAAGGCAGAGAAAGTTATAGCTTACCCACAGTTTACATAAACCTGCAAAGTCCATTTCTAGCAGTAAAAGAGTAATTTTTCTTCCAAATCTTATGTGTTGGGTTTTGGTTTTTTACATTTCTGTCAAGATTATAACAAGCTGACTAGGGCACAGCTGATAGGATACACGGATGTAAAAAGGCAACCTGCAATTTATTTAATAATACAGTGGAGATCATCTCTGCTACGCTCCACATTTTAATAAGTACTGCTATAGATGATGTGACTCTGCATGTTGTGCCAGAGTAGCAGTGAAAGTGTTTCCTACTGCAAACTTCACTGTAGTCAAAACTAACCAATTTACCAAAAAAAAAAAAAAAAAAGACTACTAAATTAGTCTTGAGGCTAGTTATAAAAAGATTTGTGCAATAAAAATGGGAGTGAACTTCTTAGTCTACACGGCACATTAAAGAATCCAGCAGAAGTCATCTTTCAGTTATTATTGACTTTGGTCATTAGAGAAATTAATAAGGCACATGGATAACTCTATTCATAAGAGAAATACTGCAATAGTTTATCACATGTTGTAAGTCTTTACAGGATTGAACCTAATGGCTTGATTTATAGTGGTATCCTGGAGATGAAAGTTTTCTTTCAGGGTGTCCCGCCTAATTTGTAAATTGACAGTTTTATATCAAGTTATAACTCTTCCAAAATGAAGTAGCTGACAATTTGCTGAACTATTTGCAGTTGTGTGATTAGAAAGACTAGTTATTTCAAATCAGATATCAAGAATCACAGCAACTCTGTACATTAAAAATATTCATCCATGTTTGGAGGGCTTTTGGCTGAAATCAGAAACTTCAAGGGATAATTTAAAAGTCTACCCAAAATACTGCTTCTGTTCCTATTATTTCCACCCCCAAGTCACAGTTACAAGCTGTAATCTGACTAATTGTGAATTCAAACTTCATTTGTATCCCAGCTTTTTCTAAAATGACAGCTGCCTACAATATATAGATTTTGTCCTATAGGACTTTCCAGGCTGTGAGGAGCAGCCCCAAGGAGCCCTCATTCCCCAGGCAGCACTGGGACCTGAGCCACATGAGGCAGCCTTCTCTGGGACTCTTGCTGTAGCTGTGTGTGGGGTGAGAGAGGCTGCCCTCAGGACCCTGACAGTCTTGGCACAATTTAAAAACAATAATGCTGAAATAATAATAATAATGTGATTTGCACAAGGATAAAGTATCCCTAACTACACAAGAAGTCAGAGAGCTTCAGGGAAAAGTCACCCCTTCAAAAGTGAAGCACCTCAGGATCTGGTAGCAAATCCTCATATATTTAACATCCCCCATAACTGGGTAGTAGAGTTAAAATTCATTAAATGTATTTGAAATTCTGTATGAAAACCTGCTGGTGATTCTGTAACTCACAATAAGTAGGTACTGCACTGCACTTTTCCTTCCTTAAGAACAATCTTTCAGAACAGGGTAGGAGAAAGACACTTCCTCGGTGAAGTTTTTGTTTTGTTTTTCAAGTTTCAACTCTAATTTTATGTCAAACATGAAACTGTTTAATCTAAAAGTTTTGTCCTATAGGTACATTCAAGCAACTCCAGAGTTTTAGGCAGAGAACACCTGGGCAGTCCTGCAACTCCGATGAATTACAACCTCTATCTGCATGGGAAATATGAACTGAATGAAGAAGTACACAAAACTACAAACTCTAAAATAAACCAATATACAAGCCAAGGACTACAATTAGCATTTTGCAAATAATGCTAATTAGACACCTTGTAATTCAAATTAACTTGAATTGTAGTTAAACAACAGTAATAAACAAAAGGTAAAGTAAAAAAAAAATTCCAAGCCTCATGAATATTCTACAGTAATAATTTAATTCAGGTGTGATAATTGCATGTCATATAATTCAATTTTAAATATTTTTCTTTGACAAGGATTTTAGAACATCTTTTGACAGAGAAATGAAGCTAGAGTATTCCTGTAATAGACAATAGTTGAGCAGCTGGCTTCTACATTGACTCACTTTCATAAGTCACTGTTAGACAACACCTCCAGAGACAACAGAGCAACTACTCAGGCTGTGGTAGATACATATGGAGAAGATATTGCCCTTAGGTATATATTCCTGCCATTCCCTTTTCCAATCTGAGCTATTCTCTACTGTGCCCTTATTTTTACTGTTTTTACTTTGTCCAAAGGGTCTCACTCCTATTCCTGTGGAAAGGCTCACACTGAGGATACTAGATACATTCTTTAAGGGAAGGGGGGATAAAAATTAAAAATCTATATATAGGATTTTTACTAAGAATGAACTTCTTAACTAATCAACACAAAGGTCTACAGCAAAAGTTACACCAGCAAGAGACTAATTTCATAAGGCGTTCAAGCAATTTTTTCAGTTACTGAAGTTATAGAAAACTGTAAAATCAAGATTACACACTACAGTAGCTGAAGAAAATAGATTGCTATATAGTCCATTTTTGATTTTACACATAATCAGAAACCTTGAAAGACAAAACCCTATCAATTTCAGCAACAATATTCTTATGCTCCAAAAAGGAAAGGTAATAGGATATGAGATCTTCCACAAAAAAAACCCAAAACCAAACAACCCCAAAAAACCTGAACAAAACAACTAAATAACATTACCATCTTCACTGCTTTTTGAGTCAAAAACTATTGTAAACAATTCACAGGTGAATGCATCTTTATTTTTAGGTATTCAGAAATACCAAAAACCCTGAATCAGGCAGATTATTCAGATTCATTCAAGATACATTTAAGGTTATGTTGCAAGCATGGTGTTCCCAGGGTTCAGAGTTTTTTCTTCCCAAACATGTTTCTGCTAATACACACAGAAGAAATGAAAAGATGATTCTTTAAGAACTTTACACTAGCACATAACTAGCATTAAAGAATTAAGGCTGTGCTGAGCAGGTCAGTGAAACCTTTATGAGAGATCCCATCCACCACACAGAACTCCTGGTTGACAGAAAGATATCTGAGCATGCAAACTCCAGTGAAAGTAACTAGTATGACAGCCTGAGAAGAATTTAAGAAAAAGCAAGAAAAGGGACAAAAACACTAAAAAACAAAACCAAAAACAGAGAAAGAAAAAAAAAAAAAAAGAAAAAGACGGGGAGCTTTATTCACCACTGTGAAATAAAACTGCTTCTGTGGTGTTGTATAATAGATATTACAGGGCCTTTTCTCATAACAGAAAATCCCTCTGCTAAAAACCTGTTTTGGATTATAACAACTGAATTTTAGCTGATATGCAAATCTTCAAGAATTAATTAAAAAAACAAACCAACCAACCAACCTTGTCTGTAGCTGTCTCTAGTAAATTCTGGTGGTCTGAAGTCTAGAAACCTGACATAACAACAAAGTTCAGGATCTTACCTTTGCCATCAAGGCATTGCATACACAGGGAAGAGCTGATCCAAAACAATCACTGAATCATAGAATGGTTTAGGTTGCAAGGGTCCTTTAAAGGTCATCTAATCCAACCCCCCTGCACAAGCAGGGACATCTTCAACTAGATCATATTGCTCAGAGCCTCATCCAACCCGAGTTTGAATGTTTCCAGGGATGGGACACCTCCAGACAACCTGTTCCAGTGTTTCACCACCCTCATTGAAAAAAACATCTTCCTTACGTCCAAACTAAATCTACTTTCTTGTAGTTTAAAACCATTACCCCTTGTTCTATTGCAACAGGCCCTGCTAAAAAGTTGAACAACTAACTCTCTCAGCCTGTCCTCATAGGAAAGGTGTTCAAGACCTTTGACCAGTTTTGGGGCATAACACAAATATATTCCAATAAACTTTTATCAATTTATCAGGCTTTTTCTTCTCCTAAAGCAGTACTTTAAAGACTGCAACGCAGTCCTTTTTTTTTTTCCTCTCCATCTCTTTGTGCATGAATCTTGAATTACTTTGAATAATTCTTGAATTATTTTCAACATATTGACATAACTGGAAAATGCCTCAAGTTAATATTCTCTGTGATTTATGTGAAAACCATAAAGGTGAATCAACTCAGGACATAGGGGCAATTTGAACCCAATGCTGTTTTCCGAAAGTTCTAGTCTGCTGCTGCATAAAGGCAAGGGGTGCCCCTATTACCTGGTTTTTATAGCAGCCTAATCTTGTTTGTGCATATAAAGTTGTTTGTGTGAATGCCTTACAGGATAAGGCTTTGAAGGGGATTAAGTTGGAGAAATGCCTTATTTCTTTATAGCTGCTCTGAATCATTCATTAAATTCTGGGAGCTGATTTGCTTAAATAGGAGGAATTTTAGGCACAAGCATTGACTTTCCCTGTGCTCTAGTATTCTGAAAAGACAGACACCTATAAACTTTAAAAGGCAACTGAACAAGGCATTACTTGGGTAACACTCTGCACCTATCCTGGTTCATCAGTGTTTTCCTAGATCTAGCTTTTTGTTTCCTTCCACACAGTAGAGTGAGATACTTTCTGGCATAAAATGACTAACTCTCTAGTCATAGGTGGTATATATCAAGTCACTTCACAAGCATTAGAATGTATAGAAACAGGCTACTTTAAATGTGACTGCTATCAAGATATTTTGAAATGCAGAATTCAGGATAGATCATCCAGAAACTACATAAAATGTCATTTAAATTAATCGCTTAACTTCAGATTTGCACTAACTTCTGAACAGTACAAGTAAAAAAAAATCAGTTCTGTAGAGGTGCTATTTCATTCATGGACTTGCATTCAAATTACTGAATCCCTTTTAGGCTAAGGCCACTTCTAAACCAAGCATGCTAATCATTTCTTAGTTTTAGAAAAAGAGTAGGCCTTCAGATATGAAAATCAGGGTTCTTCTACATTGGTTTGACAGTCATTGCAAACTAATCTGCATTTCCACAGCCTTTTATGATGAAGACAGATTTTCCTTCTATTGCAATCTCTTTAGCTATCTGTTTCTTTTGTCGTAGGGAAAGAAAACATATATTGTTTAACTTCTTAGCATTCTATAATGCAAGACTAACATTTTAACTGTCACTATGATGGTGTTTTCCTTGCTTATGGCACAGTGTAAACCATGACAACAAATAAAATTGAGGTGATTAACTAGAATTAATATTATGACAAAAACCACAGTTTAGTGCCTATGGCAGTGTCTTAATCAGTACTTTTATTTAGCATCATCAGGCTTAGCTATAACAAATTTAGTTACAATAATGAAAAAGATCTAGAATTGTCACTAATCAGAACGTAGATGTGCAATACAGCACGCTATATATTAATAAACAAGAATGTGCAGAACTTCCTCAAATACATGCACTAGCCCAGCCATTCAATTCTACACAACTGCCATTATAACTGTGTTCCACCATTCCAGGTCTTACATATTTCTCATTTCAGATTCAGTTCCTATATCTGGTACAAGATCTTCATTGTCATTTCATGCACTTTGTTTCAAGTTTTGGTCTGGTTTTGAACAGATGCTGTATCTGCAGTGCAGCTAATAGCCCCAAACTGCAACTCTGTAAACGGGATAATTATAATTTGAAGTAATGGCTTCACTTTGCACAGATAAAGCATGTGTAATTCTATCACCTCTACAGTGTGCCAGCTATGGACAAAAAGTAGTAGAGTATCTCCTTGCTGCAAAAATTGATACCAAATGCCACAAAGGGAACATCTCTGATGAAAACTGAAAGGTTTAAATACACTGAAATCCTTCCCTGAAGGAGAGGAAAACCAAGTAGTTAGTCATCTTCACCTCTGTCTCTCAAGTTATGAGGTGCTTTACTTGTCTATGCTTAGAAGTAATAAAAAGCTATAAAAGATGCCACCTGTAGTTAATGATTTCTTTTTTTTTTTGGCAGGATTTAAAACAGGATCTAATGTCTCCTTTCATACCTTTGTTAATTTGGGATGCCAGTAACAGCCAAAAAAAAAAAAAAAAAAAAAAAAAAAAAAAA